>SJXQ01007140.1:0-49940 GCA_006408695.1 Aepyceros melampus | reverse complement strand
TGTGAAGAAGGCTGAGTGCCAAAGAATTGATGCTTTTGAACGGTGGTATTGGAGAAGACTCTTGAGGGTCCCTTGGACTGCAAGGAGATCCAACCAGTCCATTCTGAAGGAGATCAGCCCTGGGATTTCTTTGGAAGGAATGATGCTAAAGCTGATGCTCCAGTACTTTGGCCACCTCATGTGAAGAGTTGACTCATTGGAAAAGACCCTGATGCTGGGAGGGATACGGGGCAGGAGGAGAAGGGGACAACCGAGGATGAGATGGCTGGACGGCATCACGGACTCAATGGACGTGAGTCTGAGTGAACTCCGGGAGTTGGTGATGGACAGGGAGGCCTGGCGTACAGCGATTCATGGGGTCGCAAAGAGTCGGACCCGACTGAGTGACTGAACTGAACTGAACTGAACTGAGGTACTACGCTAAGCATCTAACGGCTAAATCATTTAATGCTCCCCACAGATCTTTGAGGTGAGCCGTTTTAGCCTCCCTTTTACAGAGGAACACATAGTAACTTGCCCAAGTCATGTAGAGGATGAACTCTGGATTTGAACCTTGGAAGCAGGATGCTGGAACCCATATGCTTTCTGCTATTTCATACAGACTGAAATATTGTCTAATCCTGGACAAGCTACACCGCTCAATATGGAGGTTAGGAGAAGAGCCTAGAACAGTCTTCCAGCTTCAATGGAACCGCTTATAAAGACACTCTGGTTCAGTATCCAGGGTCCTGAGGCTGCTGTGGTGTGGAAGGCAGGGAAGTGGAATATCATCAGGGTGAGTTTGGATCTTGTGTGTGAGACACTGTGGGCCTCCTTGAGCACTTTGCTGCACTGATGCCCTTGACCATGTGAGAGGGGATGTGGCCTGGGCGAGAGAGGCACCCGGGGGCAGTGACAGCAGTGGTGTTGTGTGCCAATCCACCTACTGGGGAGGTTGGTTAACAGTGTGGCGTGGTATCTAAGAGGCTTTGTTCACTGTGTGAGCATGTCCGTTTTCTTTAAAAAAAAATGTATTTGTTTATTTATTTTTAGCTCTGCTAGGTCTTTGTTGCAGTTTGGGCTTTTCTCTAATTGTGGTGAGTAGGGGCTTCAGTAGGTGTGGCTCCCAGTCTCTAGAGAACAAATTTAATAGTTAGGTGCTTGGGTTTAGTCACTCTGCAGCATGTGGGATCTTTCCTGGATCAGAGATCAAACCCATGTCTCCTGCATTGGCAGGTGGATTCTTTACCACTGAACCCCTCAAGAAGCCTGATTGTGTCCATTTTCTATTTATGCTGTAGCAGATTACTATAAACTTGGCAGTTTAGATGACACCCACTTATTTTCTCAGTCATGTGGGTTGGGAGTTTAAGTAAAATGTGGCCCTCTACTTAGAGCCTCACAAGACTAAAATCCAGAAGTTGGCTAGTTTGGGCTCTTATCTGGGAGTTATGGGGAAAGTTCCACTTCAAACTTGTTCAGGTTGTTGGCTGAATTCAGTTTCTTGCTATTATAGAATTGAAATTCTTATTTACTTAATAAGTGACTCCTTTCATCTTCAAATAAAAAGTGACATATCAAATTTTCTCACCCTTTGAAACTTGATGACTTCATCTGCTACCAGGCAGAGAAAGATTTCTATTTTCAAAGTCTTATTTGATTAGGTTGCTGCTGCTGCTGCTAAGTGGCTTCAGTCGTGTCCGACTCTGTGCGACCCCATAGATGGCAGCCTACCAGGCTCCCCCGTCCCTGGGATTCTCCAGGCAAGAACACTAGAGTGGGTTGCCATTTCCTTCTCCAAGGCATGAAAGTGAAAAGTGAAAGTGAAGTTGTTCAGTCGTGTCTGACTCTTTGCGACCCCATGGACTGCAGCCCACCAGGCTCCTCCATCCACGGGATTCTCCAGGCAAGAGGACTGGAGTGGGGTGCCATTGCTAGTCTTATTTGATTAGGTTAGGCTCACTGAATACTCCAGGATAATCTCTTTACTTTAAATGATCAGTAAGTGTCAGTTACTCAGTGGTGCCTGACTCTTTGGGACCCCATGGATTGCAGCCCACAAGGCTCCTCTGTTCGTGAGATTTTCCAGGCAAGAATACTGGAGTGGTTTACCATTTCCTTCTCCAGGGGATCTTCCCAACCCAGGGATTGAACCCGGGTCTCCTGCACTGCAGGCAGATTCTTTTACTGACTGAACTACAGGGGAAGCCCCAAATGATCAGTAGTCTATCTGATTAGTCAGCTGATTAGTTACCTTAATTACATCTGCCATGTAATTATATATCAATGCAAATTACATAGTCAATATTCAGTGAGCAAAGGCCATGGGGCCAAAATTCCGTCTGGCACAAGACCTCAGGGAAGATCTCTTGGAGTTAGTAGCCTAAAAGAAATGCCAGTTTTCGTAGATATGTGATATGTACAGAAAGGAAGATCTTTTGCTCTAGCAGAAGGAGTTATATATTATTCTGAAATTCTGTGTTCCATTCCAAGACAGCATATAGTCTCCAAATAATGACTTGAAAGCTAAGAATGAGCTAAAATAATTTCTTTTGGAAAATCTGCTAAAATAATACCAGAAGCAGCGTGCATCATTTATCCTGCCCATCCTCCACCTACCCTCCTACCTCCTCACTCACCAAGTTGACTTGAAAGTTTCAAAAATCCTTTTCATTAAATTCTGGAGTGTAAAGCTAATAGACTATTAACCAGTGATAATGCCAGACTACACTTTAATGTGTCCCCCCACCCCAGAAAAAGCATACCTCTAAGCAACGCTATTTAAAAAGAATATTTGAACCAGTGTCTAATTTGAAGAAAATGAATACCTTGAGAAATAACATGGATACCTTATAATTTTTCAGTCAAAAACTGTCAAACAGAAGTTCCCATGTACTGCAATTTTTTTTATACTAATTAATTCACTCTAAAGTATTTGTCTTCCACCATGTCCTTTGCAGAAGTTCATTGAGTTTCACACTCTTCTGTAAGTTATTGGAAATGAATGTGGTCTTTTATTCTATGTACACTCCAAAGAACATGTTGGCATTGAACGATGACAGTAAAGATGGAAGAAATGAAAAACTAAATGTAGTTCCAGTTTCCAAGATTTAAATGCATCATATTTTAGGGTTGGTACCTTCATATACATGCTATTTCTTGGTAGTACAGAGAGAACAAACAAGAAGCTTAATTTTTCTGAGTAACAATGGGGAAAAAAATCTATTTTTAATTAGCTTGGGCTGATATGAATGATGAGAGCAATGCAGACTCTGTATTTTATTTGCATTGTTTTTACAGTTATGCAGGGATACGTGACCTTGAATTCAGTATAATGAGTGAGCCCTTTAATCAACTTTTATATGGATGACTGTTTGAAAGTTTTGCTCAGCACGATAATCCATAGCACGCTGTCCAGGATGCATGTGTGGACAGCTTTGCGCAGCCCATTATGGGGCAAGCAGTCGTGTAGTGTTTAGTTGTTCAGTCATGTCTGACTCTGCAACCCCATGGACTGCTGCCCACTTCTGTCCATGGAATTCTCCAGGCAAGAATACTGGAGTGAGTTGCCATTTCCTTCTCCAGGGGATCTTCCCAATCCAGGGATCAAACTTGGGTCTCCTGCATTTCAGGCAGATTCTTTACCATCTGAGCCACACGGATTAGATGGGGCAAGTAGACAGAGGTAATATACCTATGTTCTATTGTCACTTCTGCAGCGTGATCCCACTTACACTATTTTATTTTTATGAGAATTGAAGTTATTCATATTCCTGTGAGCTCCTTTTAGAAACATTAGAAAATACAGATAAAGAAAAAAGAAAAAAAAATAATTCCACTTCACAGATAGCCTCTTTTCCTCATAGTGTGTGTATATATACACATATACACAAACATATATCATCTATCTATCTACATACTTTCAGATTTTAAAAAAATACGCGTGTAGATAAATTAAGCTATGTACTATGTTGTATATATACTCTGTGTCTTCAGATAGTAGCTGATGTCTTGTGACAATGTTTGCTGTGATTGCTGATTATAGTCACAATTCTGAACATTTAGTGTTGGCGAGTTTTTGGTTGTGATCATTTGAGCCCTGTGATCCTTATGCTCATCCAGCATTTCAGCATATTCCAAAAGGCTGAACGGATGAGTGGGTCAGAGGCTGAAACACAGCTAAACTCTAATTACCAGTTCAAAATAGTGTTTTTGGATTTCCCCATTTAGTGCTCCAGGGCTCCGTCTCCTTCTACAATTTGATTCTGTAGAGCTTTCAAAAGTCACTTCACTTAATTCTGCAAATCCTCAGAGGCTGATAAGCATCACAGATGGAAAAACAATCCGATATTTGTTGTCAACAAATTATCCAGGGTTAGAGTCAACACCTCTTCATCCAAGTCTGTGGCATCTCCTGTTACTTCATTCCCGCTCTGCCTCAGGAAAGGGAACCTTGTACAAATATTTGCATGCTTTATGCAACCAGGAGAAGTTACTCTGAAGTAAATAAAACTTCAATGATCATATCCTAGCCTTTCCCCCAGAAAACATTTACTATTCAAAGTATGTCCAAACATATTTTGAAAGCAAATCTTTAATCCTATACAACTTGAACATAAAAATATTTTCAGTAAACCTCTTTTAATATTTTTAAAGAGAATGAAACTATGAATTGTAAACAAAAAGTAATTTCACATAAGAAATACAATAGTACTTAAACTGTTAAAGGAGAGGAGTGTTGCCCTTCGAAGGGAGTGTCTATGAGAGGATTTGTTTTTGTTGTGATGAAGCTGTTGTTTTCGCAACCTTTTTGAAATTCATCCTAGCTTCACGATCAGTTTATAAGGTATACTAGGAAAATACTTCTATTACCTGGTAGTCTCACTACTGGTATTTGAGCAGACCCAAATGTATTATCCACCTGAACATCTATTTCAGTTCTCTCCATGTTGTGTTTACATCTTAAAGACAAAATGAAGTAAGAATAACTCTTCCGTGATGGTGATTTGCTATCCTAGAGGCTGGGATAGCCTCTGTTCAAAGCAATGTAGACCAGGCCCTAAAGACCATTCTGAAAGAGAAGTTCCAAAAATGTTCTGAGCAAAGCCAACAGTGCCTGTGAGAACCGTGAAGACACATTCTACCCATTCTACACTGCCTACTTTGTAGGAGATAAAAAATGGGATGTTGAGTTCTGGCACATTGTTCAAACGATCAGTTTCTATTACTTTGTATGTTGATCTAGCATATACGCTTTCTTTGTTATTTATAGTAGCTGTCATTCTTTTCACCTGACAAATCAGCAGTGAGAATTTCTTTGCCACTAGAAAATATATATGAGGAGTTACTCTTTTAGAAAGATAATAAGGGTTGAATAATTGAACAACAGGGTTGTATTGAAGTGATATAGTTTCTGCGTACTGAGTTCAAAAATCAGCCTTTTCTTTGTAAACATTAAAAGTTTGTAAATGAGGTACATGTAGAGAGCCAAAAATCAGTCTATATTTAATCCTTCCAGTCACTGTTAACAGACCTACAGTCCCAGTAAAGAAGGGAGAAACACAGAGATGTATAGAAATGTAGGGGCGACGTATAGAAATGCAAGCAGAGAGGGGGAATTGAGAAGCGTCTGCCTATGCCTTTACATTCCTCCCTTTTCGTATTTTGGCCAGGACAAGGCAAAATAGACTGGATCAGAGGACCAAAGGCTGATGTCAGAAGTTTTTATGTAGGCACTATCTCTTATTAAAAGATAGGCAGGTAGAAGTATACGTGAATGGGGGCAATCTTTGTGCTATTTACAATATAAGGAAGATTGAGAGTCCCTGTGAAACTTGCACTTTCTACACCCATTAGTGAAGTCAGCAGTAAGGAATATTTAAAGAACAAAAAAGACATGAATTTTTTTTTAAAGAAAAGAGGTCATTCGTGTATAAACATAATATTTGGTCTACTACAAAGGATAGTGATTGTTTTGAGGAGATGACTCATAGTATTCATATTTTTTGTTAAAAATGTCTTCATTATAATAACTGGAGGACTGAAGATGAACAAATACTCAAATAACTGCTGAAACCACTGAATATTTTACTGAAATTCAGTCTTTCCCTACCATCCTGAGGAGCAATAGACAAGGATTTGTAGAGTGATTTATTTCTTAGTGATCCTTTTCTTATGTAGCTTAGATCACAATTCAACTTTTGTCCTTGAATAGAATATAATTTTCAAAATGAGGTTATTATATACATGTATGCAGATATATAGTATATGTAATAATGTTGTTTCTCACTTATTGGATATCAACAAAGGCCTTTTGCTCCAAAGGGGACTATGTTAAGTTGCAAATACTTTTAATATATTAATTTGCATGAAATGTTACCATCTATTGATCAAAGAAGGCTTTCTTATCTCTTCTTGCTATTCTTTGGAACTCTGCGTTCAGATGCTTATATCTTTCCTTTTCTCCTTTGCTTTTCACCTCTCTTCTTCTCACAGCTATTTGTAAGGCCTCCCCAGACAGCCATTTTGCTCTTTTGCATTTCTTTGCCATGGGGATGGTCTTGATCCCTGTCTCCTGTACAATGTCACAAACCTCATTCCATAGTTCATCAGGCTCTCTATCTATCAGATCCAGACTCTTAAATCTATTTCTCACTTTCACTGTATAATCATAAGGGATTTGATTTAGGTCATACCTGAATGGTTTAGTGGTGTTGCCCACTTTCTTCAATTTCAGCCTGAATTTGGCAATAAGGAGTTCATGATCTGAGCCACAGTCAGCTCCCGGTCTTGTCTTTGTTGACTGTATAGAGCTTCTCCATCTTTGGCTGCAAAGAATATAATCAATCTGATTTCGGTGTTGACCATCTGGTGATGTCCATGTGTAGAGTCTTCTCTTGTGTTGTTGGAAGAGGGTGTTTGCTATGACCAGTGCATTTTCTTGGCAAAACTCTATTATTCTTTGGCCTGCTTCATTCCGCATTCCAANTCATGATCTGAGCCACAGTCAGCTCCCGGTCTTGTCTTTGTTGACTGTATAGAGCTTCTCCATCTTTGGCTGCAAAGAATATAATCAATCTGATTTCGGTGTTGACCATCTGGTGATGTCCATGTGTAGAGTCTTCTCTTGTGTTGTTGGAAGAGGGTGTTTGCTATGACCAGTGCATTTTCTTGGCAAAACTCTATTAGTCTTTGGCCTGCTTCATTCCGCATTTCAAGGCCAAATTTGCCTGTTACTCCAGGTGTTTCTTGACTTCCTACTTTTACATTCCAGTCCCCTATAATGAAAAGGACATCTTTTTTGGGTGTTAGTTCTAAAAGATCTTGTAGGTCTTCATAAAACCGTTCAACTTCAGCTTCTTCAGCATTACTGGTTGGGGCATAGATTTGGATAATTGTGATATTGAATGGTTTGCCTTGGAGACGAACAGAGATTATTCTGTCGTTCTTGAGATTGCATCCAAGTACTGCATTTCAGAGTCTTTTGTTGACCATGATGGCTACTCCATTTATTCTCCAGGCCAGAATACTGGAGTGGGTAGCCGTTCCCTTCTCCAGGGGATCTTTCCAACCCAGGGATTGAACCCAGGTTTCCCACATTGCAGGCAGATTCTTTACCAGCTGAGCCAAAAGGCAGGCCCAAGAATACTGAAACGGGTAGCCTATCCTTTCTTCAAGTGATCCTCCCAATCCAGGAATTGAACTGGGTCTCCTGCATTGCAGGTGGATTCTTTACCAGCTGAGTTACCAGGGAATCCCAAAGAGCATAGCAGAGGGAATCCCAGCTCCACATTTAACAGCCTCGGACTCTGGGCAAGTTACTAAACTGACCTGGTACCAGTTGCCTTGTACATCAAATGGAGATGATCACACTTATACTTTACCCACCTACCTCGAAGGCGGTATTTAGGAAATTGAACATGCTAATGCTAGTAATGAACTTATAACATGCCTGGCCAATAGCAAATCTTCAGTAATGAACTTACAGCATCCCTGGCCAATCACAATCATCCTTACAACTGCGCTTTTGTTGTATCTCCTCCATTGCCTTGAATAAGGGTGGGCACACAAGAAGCATTCTGCTAATATATCACCACTGATTCCATATATTTTAAAAATAGAAGTTACCATTCCTGCTGAACATGCCAGACTTTATCTGCCTAGCTCAGGTCAAGTAACCTTTGAGCAAGTCTACATTAACTTATTCCATGAATATTTAATTTTCATGTGCTATGAGCCCAGATTATAGCAGTGAACAGGACAGCAAATCCTTGCCTTCATAAAGGGTTTATTTTAGCTTGCAGAGCTAAGTAAATGAGGCAGCCACTCTGGGGAGTTCATTGCATAGCATCCCTCTGATTTGGAAGGTGCAGAGGCAAAATTATGCAAATGTCTGTCAGCACCTCCCCAACTTACCTGGCTATTTATTCTTTTAGCCATGAAGGTGTACGTAAATGCTCTGAATTTCTTTCTTGACTACCCCTTTAATGAGATCCCTTCTTCTGCTCACCTCCTTGATCCTGCTTCTCAAATAGAGTTGCTAATGATGTGTGCATGTGCCAGACTTGCACAAATGTTGAACTGCAAAACTGCTCTGTGTCTGTTAATTTCATCCTCCACTTGGGCAGGGATCCTTGAGTTAGAGCAGATGCTGCTTCCCGGGGGCTTTCACGCCCATCGATCAGCTTTGTTGATGAAGGAGGGAAGGAAAGTTTCCTCCATGACTGCCGTTTGAATATAATTTACTGTGTTCTGAAAGAAAAGAGGCAAAAAGAAAAGGTCCTCATAGGCGATAGCACAAATGAATGGTGATGGATGACACTCAGACTTCTGTTGCAGAGGAACATGCTTGAAAGCCAAGAAATGATTGCAACGGCGAGGTGAAATTCCCCACAGTTCTGCTAGATGGGCTTCTTCTAAATGGCTAAGGTGCCTGTGGGAGTCCCATAGGGAATCCAGACTGATAAATAAAGAAAATGATAAAATTATCACATAGCATTTAAGAGCAAGGACACTATAAACAGATGGCATGGATTTGAAACCCAGCTCCACCCTTGAGGCAAGTTACTTAACATTTCCTCCTGTGTAACCAAGAATAATAGCAATTCCTTACTCAAGGGTCGGGAAGAGAACTAAATGAGTTACTGTATAGAAAGTCATTAGAAAAATGCCTGGCACTTACAAAGCTCCAAATCGATGTCTGCTCTGCTTGCTGTTATTTATGGTGAATTTTGCTTTCTGCCAGGTCCCAACCTAAGCTTGCCTGTCCACAGCTTCACTCTTGTTCTCACCACCACCACCTTCAGACACCATGATTGCCCTCAGTCTTTAGAGGAGGAAGTAGCCACATACTTGCCTTCCAAATCCACTAGAATTTCTGACCTTGCCCCCCCACTACTTAGGTTTTATGTGGTGTCTCCTGTTTGTTTATTCATTTACATTTCCAATTATGTCTAGAAAAATGTGTATAAGACTGGAAATAAATTCTCCAAAAGGATTATAAGGGTCTACTGTCGGGAGCCAGAGCGAGGAATCCCACCTGTGACAGGGTCACGTGGCAAACTCAGATGGCAGGGCAATTTGAGTCATCAGATTTCTCCCTGGTTTTTCCTGAACATGTACCCCAAAAAATAAGAATCTGTTTTCCCATTATTTTCTGACTTTCTCTGGAAAAAGTTAATTCAGGGCTTTGGCCTGCCTTTGAAACAAGTGTTTCAGCCCAACCCCCCTTTGATAACACTCTAGCCTGCCTAACAAGTTCCCCTGACCTTCTACAAGCTTGTAAATTACTCACAACCTCCCAACTGTGAGGGGCACAAAAGCCTTAAAGTATCTTAAAGTTTCAGAGCCTTTTCAAATTTATATTGGTGACAGGATTTCACGGTTAACTCAATGATTGCTGCCAGACCTCCTTATTTTTTATCTATCAGGCACCCAGGAAGATGTAATCAATGTAAATGGGATATGGAAAAGGATATATAGTAGTTTTGATGTTAGCAATACTAGACTTCTGAGTAAGTTACTTTTTCTTTTGCTATAAATCACTGTACTTCCTTTTATTACAAATTGCTGTATTTTTATTTAGTGTTTTCTGAGAGTGGCATTCAGACTTTGGAAAGGTTAACACAAATGAGTCTTCTGGTTAACAAAACCTCATCAGAAGAGAGCCATAGAAATGTTAACAGGCCTCTTGGCCAGAAGATAATGTAATCCACCTGGGACTTTTGTAACGGGACAATATGCAAAAAGAAAGCCTTGTCTCAATGAGGGTCAGGACTGCTACCCCTGTATAACTTAGACCTCCTTATTTTTTATCTATCAGGCACCCAGGAAGATGTAATCAATGTAAATGGGATATGGAAAAGGATATACAGTAGTTTTGATGTTAGCAATACTAGACTTTTGAGTAAGTTACTTTCCTTTGCTATAAACCACTGTACTTCCTTTTATTACAAATTGCTGTATTTTTATTTAATGTTTTCTGAGAGTGGCATTCAGACTTTGGAAAGGTTAACACAAATGAGTCTTCTGGTTAACAAAACCTCATCAGAAGAGAGCCATAGAAATGTTAACAGGCCTCTTGGCCAGAAGATAATGTAAACCACCTGGGACTTTTGAAATGGGAGAGAATGCAAAAAAGAAAGCCTTGTCTCAATGAGGGTCAGGACTTCTGCCCCTGTATAACTCTGCATATTCCATTATGTACAACTTCGGGTATATAAGCTGATTCTGAAAAATAAACTCCCCTTTTTCACTTTTGGAGTCTTGCACCGACGACACTGGGCTTCCCCATGTCGTTCTTTTCTTGTTCTCCCCTTTTTCGGCTGAATTCCCATCTAGGGCGTAGAGGCTCGCCATGTCTACTTACCTGTACCGGCTGCTAAGATCCGTGACAGAGAGAGCCCAGGGTGGGGCACTCTCCGATATTCAAACAGACACCGGTGGCCTAACGTAGATAGTGCAAACCTCTTGTCTCGAGGTTTTATTGGTTTTCCATGTAAACCAAGTTATTAAGCCTTCTTTTCTTCCACTAATTTCCTACTATACTATTCTATCCTGAGCTATCCTGTTCTCTCCTATCCTGTCCTATCTGCCCTCTCTGTCCCCCCTTTGAATATCCCTGGATCCACTGGGGCTGGACCCCAGCACTCTCTATTTGAAAGTATAGCATTCCTACCTACTAGAACCCTTTCCTAACCCAAATGACATATAGTGAAGAGTATCTGCTTTCCAAAAGTTCACATTACACCATTTAACTTTTACAACACCACCACCAAAAAAAGAAAAAAAAGCCCTACATTAGTACCCATTTCTTGTTAACTGAAAGAAATCCAAAGAAGATATTTTTTACAAAAAAGTCATCACTATACTAATGTATGTCTTTTGTAAAAGCAAAGTGATATAAGCAAACTTTTGGAAATCAGGGGATACCTGTATGCTTTTCCATCCATTTGCTTTTACTGTATATTTATATTTACATCTAAAGTGGGTTTTTTGTACACAAAGTATAGCTGGATCTTGTTTTTTAATCCACTCTGACAACCTTTGTCTTTTAATTGAGCATTTAGAACACTGTCCTTCAAAGTGATTATTGAGGAGTGACATCAGCATCATGGTGACATATGTCATTCCTTTTTTCTCTCCCCTTTAACTTACAACTAATTGTACATTTATAACAGAACAAAAATGCCTTTCACCGGGACAGCCAGCAAACAAACTCAAAGGCAGGGAATATTGTGACCTAACTGATAAAGAACTAAAAATGCCTATTTTACAAAAGAAAAAAAAATCAACAAGCTACAAGAAAACTCAGAAAGGCAATCAATAAATTCAAGGATAAATTTATGAATAGAAAAAATTCTTCACCAAGAGATTGAAATGACAAAACTGAACCAAAAAGACATTCAACAGCTGAGAAAATGCTGATTGCCTTGGAAAATCATGAATTCACAAGGTCAGACAAAAACAGAGGGAAAAAGAAAAAATGGAGGTACAAAGCCACCAGAAGGCAAAAAGATAAGTCCTGACATATCAATAATCACTGTAGATGCAAATTGAGTGAGTTCACCAGTAAAATGGCACAGTGTCTGGATAGATTTTTAAAAGGAAAACACTCAACTATATGCTACCTACAGGAAACTCATTTCAGTTCTAAGGACACACATAGCATCAAAGTGAAAGAATGGAAGGTAATATTCCATGCAAGTGGAAACTAAAAGAAAGTGGAGCTAGACATACTTATATCAGACAAAACAAACTTCAAGCCAAAAATGGCAACAAGAGACAAAGAAGGTTATTAGATAATGATAAAGTGGCCAATACATCAAGAAGATATGCATGCATGTATGCTGAGTCACTTCAGCCATGTCTGACTCTTTGCAACGCCAAAGACTGAAGTCCATAGGCTCCTCTGCCCATGGGATTCTCCAGGCAAGAATACTAGAGTGGGTTGCCATTTCCTACTCCACAAGAACACATCACAATTTGTAAATATATATGGACCCAATAACAGAGCACTGAAATATAAGGTAATACTAAGACTAAAGGAAAAAATAGACAGCAATACAATAGTAGTAGAGGAATCAATACCCTACTCTCAGCAATAGACAGATTATCTATAATGAAAATCAACAAGGAAACGCTGGATCTAAGATATACTTCAGACCAAATGGTTTTCACAGCTATATATAGAACATGCTACCCAACAACAGCAGAATACACATTTTTCTCAAGTGTCATGGAACATTCTCAAGAACAATAATAGGAAATAAAAGAATTCTTAGCAAATTTAAGATTAAAATCATACCAACTATCTTTCCTGACCACAGTGGTATGGAACTACACATCAACAACAATAGGAAAGCTACAAAATCTATGAATATATGGAAATTACAGAGCACTCTTTGGAACAACCAATGGATCAAAGAAGAAGTCAAAGGAAAAATAAAACTTTATCTTGAAATAAATGAAAAGGGAAATATAACATATGAAAGCTTATGGGATACAGCAAAAACAGTTCTGAGGAGAAAGTTAGAGTGATAAGTGCATATATTAAGAAATTTAAAATATCTCAAATAAACAACCTAACTTGATACCTCAAGGAACTAACAAAAGAACAAATTAAACTCAAATTTACTAAAAGAAGGAAATTAATATAAAGATTACAGCAGAAATAAATGAAATAGAGACTTGAAAAGTAACAGAAAGGACTGATGAAACTAAGTTTCATCAATAGTTTCATCAAACTATCTTCCAAAGGATAAACAAAATCAACTCTTTAGGCAGAGTGCCCAAGAAAAAAAGAGACAAGTCTCAAATACATAAAATTAGAAATGAAAGAGGAGTGATATAATTGATACTACAGAAATACATGGAATCATTAGAAAGCACAATGAACTATATGCCAACAAATTAGATGACCTAGAAAAAACTTCTTCAAAATATACAACTGAAACACAAAGAAATAGAAAATCTGAACAAACAATGGGTAAAGACACTGAATCAGTAACAAAAAACCTCCCAACACAGAAAATTCCAAGACCAGACACAGTCCTCAAACTCTTCCAAAAAATAAAGGAGAAAGGAACACTTACAAGCTCATTCCAGAGGATAGCATTACAGCATTACAGAAAAGAGCATCACAAGGAAAGTATAGAACACCATCCCTAATGAATAAAATCGCAAAAATTCTCAACAAAATATTATCAAATCAAATTTAAGAACATATGAAAATTATTATTCATCATGACATTTCGAATTTCTCTCTCAGACCCAGGAATAGTTCAACATGTGCAAATCAGTATGTTGTAACACATCACGTAAATAAAATGAAAAATAAAATCACATGATTATTTCAATAGATGCAGAAAAAGCATTTCACAAAATATACCAATCTTTCATGATAAAAACCCTGGGTAGATGGGGCATAAAAGGAACAATGAAATTACATTCCTGTCTTATATCACTCACAAAAATTAATTCAGAATGAATGAAAGATTTAAGCACAAGACCTGAAACCATAAAACTCCTAGGAAAAAAAAAATGTAAGAAAGAAGTTCATCAACACTGGCAGTGATTTTTTGTATATGACACCAAAAGTGCAAACAACAAATCAACAAATGGGACTGCATCAAACTTAAAGACATCTGTACAGCAAAGGGAATCATCAATAAAACAAAAAGCCAAACCACAGAAAGGGAGAACATTTTAGAAAATCATCTATCAAACAAGGAAATAATATCCAACATATATAAAGAACACAGCTCAATAACAAAAAAACAAACAATTCAATTTTTAAATGGGCAAAATAAACAGACACAATTTTTCCAAATAAGACATCCAGATGGTCAATAGATATTTTAAAATATGCTTATTATCAGTAATCATCAGGGAAATACAAATCAAAATTACAATGTTCTTGTCACCTCACACTTGCTAGAATGGCTGTCATAACATAAATAAGAGATAACCAGTGTTGACAAAGATGTCAAAAAAAGGGAACCCTTGTACACCGTTGATGAAAATATAAGTTGGTTCAATTACTATCAAAAACCATATGGAGATGGCTCAAAAAAATCCAAAATACATCTGCCGTATGACCCAGCAATTCCGCTTCTGGATATATACTCAAGGAAGTGAAAACAGACTCTCAAAGAGATAGTCTTTGTTATTCACTATCATGTTTATTACAGCATTATTTATAATGACCAAGATATGGAAAAGAACCTAAGTGCCTACCAATGGAGGAATAAATGAAGTTGTACTCAGTGTTCTTCCTTTCTTTATGCAGATCCAAAGTTACTAACCTATATTATTCTTCTCCTCTCTAAAGAACTTCTTTGAACATTTTCTTGCAAGGCAACCCTATCAGCAACAAATTCCCTCAATTTTTGTTTGTCTAGGAAAGTCTTTCTTTCATCTTCATTTTAAAGGGGAGGAAGGAGGGAGAGAGGCTCAGGATGGGGAACACGTGTATACCTGTGGCAGATTCATGTTGTTGTATGGCAAAACCAAAACAATATTGTAAAGTAATTAACCTCCAATTAAAATAAATACATTTATATTTTAAAAAATAATTAAGGATGATTTCATAATTTACAAAATTCTAGGTCAGTGGTTATTTTCTCCCAGCACTTTAAATACTCTATTGCTTTGTTTTCTTGCTTGAATTGTTTCAGAGGATTAGTCAGATGCAGTTTCTGTTATGGTTCTTCACTAGATAAGGTTTCTGTGGTTTTTGCTGAGATATCCTCAAGCACAGAGATTCTTTCCTCAGTCATGTCTTGTCTACCAATTATACCATCAAAGTTATTCTTCACTTCCACTACAGTGTTTCTGATCTGTAGTATTTCTTTTTGGTTTTTACTTAGAATTTCCTTCTCTCTGTTACAGTGTTCATCTGTTCTTGCATGTTGTGTACTTTATCCATTAGAGCCTTTAGCATAGTAATCACAGTTGTTTAAAATTCATCTGATCCTTCCAATATCCCTGCTAAGTCGGGTTCTAAGGCTTGCTCTGTCTCTTCAAATTGTGTTTTTTGTCTTTTAGTCTCCAGGTAATTTTTTCTTGATAGCAAGATCTGGTGTACTGGGTAAAAGGAACTATCATAAATATGCTTTTCATGATATGATGTTGAAGTAGAGGAGGTAGGCATTCTAGAGTCCAATGATTAGGTATTGGTCCTTTAGTAAGCTTATTCCCATGAACCGTGAATTTCACAGGTATTCTTATCATCCTCCTCCCCCACATGGGCAGAAGAGAATGGCTGGAGTGGACTGGACTTCAGTATTTCCCTTTTCTCAGATGAGTTGGGCTCTAGTAATACCCCAGCAGGTTAGGCTCTAAGGGTAGGATTTGTCAAGAAGAAGATAGTGGTCTGGCATTTTTCATTTCAAAAGGGTTCCTTTTTCCCTCCCTCTGCTAGAAGCATGAGATTTTTCTCTTGTATTCACTGTGAAAACTTGATTTCTCACAAAAATATAGGGGCCTCTCTCATATGGGTTCCCCTGGAGTTTTTAACTCTCAGACTTCTCATCGCTGAAGCTGTGGCAATTTGTCAGTTGCAGTTCTGGTTTTCCAAGTGATTTGTGCCTAATGTCACTCAACTGATAAAAGACAGATTCAACATAAGGAGCTGGGTTTCAATTACCATAAAGTTCATTTTTTAAACTTTTCCTGAGTAAATATTTCATAGAAATTAACATATTTTTATACTATCTTAATAAGAAATAGTGGAAAGTTTTATATACAAGTACACTAAAACCTCAGAAATGTAAAATACCCTTCTGTAGAATAAAGTCTCATAAAACAGAAACTATGAACTCCATTTGGAAATGAGGGACTTGCTCTCTGAAATCATACTGAAGGAATTTGATATTTTACCTGAATTAACACCTTAGCTTCTGACAAGCAATTCCACAAAGCATAAAGCCTTCCTAAAGTCTTCCTGTTATGGTTCTAAATAACATTTGAGTCTAGGATTCCAGAATATTGGCAGCTTGAATTGTGAACAGCCTCTCTGAATCTTTAAACTCTTCTGAGTGTCTGGCACCAGTAGGTAAATTAGGCATGAAGAATGCAGTGGGGACTCCAGGCTCTCTGAGTGTTCCTGCAGAAAGACTTGGGATGGATTTTCTCTGCCATGGGCTGGAAGAAAGCCAAGGAAGCAGCATACACGGACTCAGAACAAAGATACTGAAGAGTGGGTGTACCTTTGGTGGAGTGAATGAGAATATGCAATGATGAATGGAAGTCTCTAAATTCATAAGGCTATGAAATTCTAAGGAAAGTGCATTGCAAATTTTTATCCTGGTGCCCTTTAGACACAGAAGAATGGCAGCCCACCTACTGCCATCCCACCAGCCCAGGTCAATACAGACCGCTGTATTCCAACATCCACTGTAGTGGCTTTAATTAAGTTATTCTGACTTTTCAAAATTAACAATAAAAGCTGGTAGTTAGTGAAAAAAAACCTTCAACATGCTAAGAGAAAGTACTAAAAGAATTCCAGCTGAATTCTATGCCAACTTAAACTATTTTTTAGAATGGAGAAATGAAGACATTTTCACACAAACAAAACTAAATGAATTCATCAACAGACATCATTGAAAGAAGTTCCAAAGGGTGTTATTCAGGAAGAGAGAAAATAATTCTAAACATGAAGTATGGAATACAAGATAGTGCAAAAAAATTGATATGGGGAAATCCAAACTAATGTGACCATGTAAAAATAGCAGTAATATCTAATTTGTGAGGTGGAAAGGGGAATAGGATCAGCCTAAAGGATCTGACACATATATTGGGCATATTTAAGGCACATCTACTCAGAGGGCAGTAATCTAAGTTAGTGTTCTGTTTCAAAGTTTTGCTTGGGAAGAGGGTAAAGATCTTGGTTTACCTCTGAATTTGCCAAGGGGTAAATAAGTAAATGGGCTTCCCATGTGACACAGTGGTAAAAAATTCGCCTGCCAGTGCAGGAGACATAGGAGACATGGGTTCGATCCCTGGGTCAGGAAGATCCCCTGGAATAGGAAATGACAACCCACTCCAGTATTCTTGCCTGGAGAATCTCTATGGACATAGGAGCCTGGTGGGCTACGGTTCATGGGATTGCAGAGCTGGACACTACTGTGCAACTGAGCACACACACGCACACACACACAAATAAATAAATATGAGAAGAATAACTCCCAACAAGTGAGGCAGGGAGTTGTAATGAGGGAGAAGAAAGAAAACAAATTGCCTACCCAAAAGGAAGAAGAAAGAGAAAACAAAAGGCTTCTAAAGAGAGAAAGAAAAAATAAGACCCAAAAAAAAAAAAACTATCAATACTTTTAATCACTTCAATTAAAAGACAAAGATTATCTATTGGACTTAAAGAATTTTTAAGTATATTCTATTTCAAGAGACACAAAAAACTTTAAAAACAAAATTTTCAAGTGAAAAGATGGAAAAATATTTGCAAATTAAATTTTTATCAAAATAAGTGTGTGGTTCAGATATAATAGACTTTGAAGCAAAAACAGTTAAACAAAAAGGATGATACATAAAGGGTTTTATTCTCAAAGAAAATATAAAATTAGAAGATATTTCTAACTTAATGATAATAAAAATATTATATACCATTATTGGATTCTCAATAATTCTCTAACATTTATCTGAATAACTATTACTTTTTCCAATAATTTAAGATTTTTCTCCATGACAAAGTAATGACAACATAAAATTCTTTTAATTTTTATTAACATGTCTAGCCTGTGTGACAAAATCACTAAGGAGATTTTGCATAAAAATATACAAGTTAAAAGAAAATAAGAAAAATGTATGAAAGACAAAGTTATCAAGGCTTACATATGTGTAACAGGAGAATGTTCAAAACTATGGCATAGGTGTATACTGGCAAGCTGCAGACACTCAGCTGGGCTACATGGATGCTCCTTTGCTTAACTGCTCCAGCTCTCCTGTCCAAGGCAGTTGACAGCTCTCCTGTCAACTGAAACAGAATGCATAGGGTGCAAGACTCAAGAGTAAAGGACACTCACAAACAACTCACATTATGATGCAGAAATTGCTAAACTTAGGCTATTCAAAAATCCTATATACATGGGCTCAAAATGTTCCAATTTTTTTTCTCAGAAGATGCATACACTTAGAAGATACATACCACCAGTTCCAAAGCCTGATAGATCTAATTCGAATATTGTCTCTCCCCAAGGCCCTTTGGTATTCTCTTCTGAGCTGTGTGTATATACATGCTTCCATTATATAAGGAGGTTTTTGCTCACAGATATCATCTCTTAATCATGTATTTGAAGTATCCAGCACAATACACAGCATATGGTTGGTGTTTGAAAACTTTTGTTTAATAGTTGATAATGAATTAATCAGTTTAAATTTATATAGGATCTCCTCTAAAGGAAGTAAACCTTTTTTAGCCTGTAAAATTGAGCTTAACATTTAAGTAATAATAAAAAGTGCTTAGCATGATATCAGGCCTTCAGTAAGTGCTCAATAAATGCTAACTATTAAAATTTCTGGTGCTGTTTATAGAATGATAGGTAGGTCAAGCCAGAAATTTTTAAACTGTCAACCATATTTGATTAAACAAGGAATTTATGTATCACATTCAGGACTCAAAAAAAAATGAAATTAATCTGTAGGAAAGACATTATGAATGATTTACTACTGCATAGTTAGAAGTCGGGGTGCATTATTCACTTAAATCCTGTTTGCCCAAACCCAGAAATGAGATGCTTTTTATGTCAAGCTACCTGTGCTGAAAATATTTCAAGTAGATTTAATTACATTTGAGGAGAAATTCGGGATAAGATTTATGTAAATGTGTGTATTCACCATTTGCCAGATTTTATCAACTTGCTTATACAAAATTAGAATTTTTCCATCCGTTGTTGTATCTTCATATTTGTATGTATCAGATATTCCTCAAGCCTTTCTCATTAAAAAGCAGTCTATTTATCTGCAAAGATGTATTTAATGCCATTGACTCAACAGATAAAGTAATGATTTTTGAAGATAATTTTCTTTAATAATGTTGAGCATTGTAAACTCACAGAATCACAGATTGCCCAAAATTTGACCTATAAACAAACAAAAATATTCTATACTTTAAAATGTAGAATTTTCCTGGCACATTAATTTTTTATTAGAAAATTACCTATAGCACCATGTAGGAGAAAGCAGGCTTTGGATCAAGCCAAGTATCTTAATCAATAAAAATGGGAATTAATACTCTACCTCTTATTACTGATTTTAAAAATGGAATAAAGTATGTAAAGTACCTAGGACACTGCTTGTTATATAAAATACTGAGGTAATTTGTTAGCTTTCCTTCTTCTAATAAAACAGTAACAAACTTTTTCCATGTAGAATTATGAATTTTCTTTTCTTTCCCTGTTATAACAAAGTATCTGGGCTTTGAGATTTGTGTTCACTTTAGCATCGCAGCTTCCTGAACCATAGATTTAGATCCTCATCTTAGAAGAGATTTTGTGTGATTGGTACAGAAGAAAGTTCTCTCTCCTTAGTTTTACTTTTGGTTCTTTGCAAAAATAAACTCTTAACAAAAGGTTTCTTTCTCAGGTCCTGATATGCTTGACTCTCATTCAAAGATTTTGCTCTGACCTGACGTAATTTAATTTACTAGGATTCCACTATCAGCATTATTAGACAGGAACATTTCATTTTTTAACATTTATGTAGCCATTTTTAAATGTTTAAATGCTTTAACAGTCTTCCTTTAAGTAATGGTTTTCCAGAATAGCCCTTTGTAATAGTTAAGCTATATTTGAAAGAATGTGGAGGACTGGAAATAATCCAAAGAAGAGCAGGAAAAATGATTAAAGGAATGGAAAATAAATTCTCTCAGAGTAAGCTACAGAGTTGGAGTTAAAAAAAGAAAGCAAAGGTGTAATGTTACTGGTCTAGTTCTCCAAACCCTCAGACAAATCAGTTGGTGGCATTAGAGAAACTAGAGTGGAAAGCCAGCACCCATGCTTCTGAACCACAAGAGTAGAGGAAGTTTTCAAAGTCTATCTCTACTTCCAACTTCTGATTACTCTAGTCCTTTGCTGATTGCTCACTTCAATTGTAAATCAGAAGCAGAAAATGAACTGCCTTATATGAGCTAATTCTGGTGATGGTTTGGTAATTTGAAGATTATGAGTGCATTTTTACAATAAATAGGGTCTCCTTAGAAATTTGGGGGATTAACTTCACATCCAGTTATGACTCACCAGGAGATAGGATCTTATGAGAATCCTGTGATAATTAGTACCTGAGTCATCCACGGAAAAAGCTATCTATATCCCTACTCAAACACCAGTCCTTATTCTAGAAACAAGAGGAAAATGTATAGGTAATGATACTCTTCTAGGTTATAGTCCTCAAAAGCAGTGCCTACACTAGCTATCTCATATTTTCCTCTGCTCTTTGTCACAAAATTCCTAAATTCCCTGGGAATCTACATAAAATGGACTTCATGCCTTCTGGCTCCCAACGAGAGGTGCCAGCAGATCAGAAGACAAAAGGAGGTGATCGAGACATCTCTGCTACCGAGTTAGCTGAGGCTCTCCCAAAGCCCGGTGTTCCTTTCAGCAGGTGTTTTCCCATATAGCTCTCTTTCCATGTTTGGTAACCACTTTATCTCCTTGGTGGACAGGCTTCCCTTGTGGCTCAGCTGGTAAAGAATCCGTCTGCAATGTGGGAGACCTGGGTTGGGAAGATCCCCTGGAGAAGGGAAAGGTTACCCGCTCCAGTATTCCAGCCTTGAGAATTTCATTGACTGTATAGTCCATGTGGACACAAAGAGTCAGACAGGACTAAGCAAATTTCACTTTCACTTTTTTCATCTCCTGGGTAACAGCTCCCTCAGTTGCTAGGTATAGGGCCCGTTGCTGGTTTGTTTAACCCTGCTTACTTTATAAGCACTTCCCTTGTTAAGGGGCTTCCCTGGTGGCTCAGAGGTTAAAGCGTCTGCCCCCAATGTGGGAGACCTGGGTTCGATCCCTGGGTCGGGAAGATCCCATGGAGCAGGAAATGGCAACCCACTCCAGTACTCTTGCCTGGAGAATCCCATGACAGAGAAGCTTGGTGAGCTACAGGCCACGGGGTCACAAAGAGTCGGACACAACTGAGTGACTTCACTTTCACTTTCACTTTCCCTTGTTAAACCCTGCTTACATTGCCCAGTTTGAATGTACAAACTGTTGTTTTGTTTTGTTTTGTTTTTTTCAAGAATCTCAACTGATACAGCACCTCATAAGATAAAGTGGTATACATGCACAATCAAGGAATATGGATGCATCTGAACACTTTTCTCTGAGTTCCATAATTGAGAATTACATTATATATGCATGCCTAAGTGTTGCTGGGCTTCCCTGGTGCCTCATAGGGTTAAAAAAAAAAAAAATCTGCCAGCAATGCAGGAGACCCAGGTTTGATCCCTGAGTTGGGAAAATCCCCAGGAGAAGGGAATGGCTACCCACTCCAGTATTCTTGCTTGGAGAATTCCATGGACAGAGGAGCCTGGTGGAGTACAGTCCATGGAGTTACAAAGAGTAGATCACAACTGAGTGATTAACACAGCTTAGACAAGACAAACACTAAGTGATGCTAAAAGATTAACAACCTAAAGTAAATGTCTCAATGTTATCTGGTCTTAAGCTGATAGAAATATCAGCCCTCATTTTGTGTATCTCCAGATTATTCTGTTTATAAAAGGGAAACCATCATTGATCAGTACAGTTCTATGACTTACAGACTTTCTGAAGTGTCTGCTCAAAAACAGTTTTGATTTCCAAGGGCTGAATAATGTTCTGAGTGTCTTGGAAAAACACTCTTGTGTTTTCCTTGACAGTCACACTCAAAATACTTCTGACACTAAATGTGTGGGGTTTTTCCCCTACATCAACCAATGTTCCAACAATAGTTGTGTGTCCTACAACTCAATTCAGTGCTGACACTGTCTACCTGGATTTAGTATCAGATTCCACAACTGAAAGGCTCAATCAGTCATACCAGGCTCCTCCCATTTCAGATGCCAAGGGCAAGTTCCAGGTTGTCACCTGCACTTCTGACTGGTCAGCTCTAAATCAAGTTCCCATGACCCTCTCCTCAAGTTTGACCATTTGCTAGAATAGCTCAGAGAACTCGGGGAAATAATTCATACCTACTGGTTTATTATATAATAAAGGATATTATAAGTATATGGATGAACAGCCAGGTAAAGAAATACATAGACCAAGGTCCAGCATTGTCCTGAACACAGGAGAGTCTGTCTCCATGGATTGGGATACATCACACGAATCCCAGCACACACATCCCAGCACATGAATGCTTTCACCAACCTGTAAGCTCCCGAAAATCACACACTTTGGGGATTTTATGGAGGTTTCATCATGTAGGTATGATCAATCACTAACTCAGTTTTCAGCCATTCTCCCCTTCCTTGAAAAAGGGCTAAGTAAGGGCTGAAACCTCCAAGTTTCCCATCATGGCTTGATCTTTTTGATGACCAGCCCCTATCCAACACCCTGTTAACCATCACCTCATTAGAACAAAAAACAATCCTATCATTGAGAAAATTCCAAGGGATTAAGGAACTCTGTGTCAGGAATAAGAGTCAAAGATCAAAACACACTCCTAGTAACCTTATCAACTAGGAAATTACAAGGATTTTTAGGAGCTCTGTGCCAGGAACTGGAGGCAGAAAGCTATATATAAATATTTTCTATTATTTCTTGCTGGACTGTTTTCTTAACTTTTTTCTGTGATTAAGCTCCCCCAGGTTTTCTAAATTCAATCAAAGTTTACTGAACTCTTAATATTGCCAAGTAATATATTACCAATGAGTGTAGTGAAAAATCCCAAATCCAGAACAGAATTAAGTAGAAGTGCTACTTTTCCTGATTACCTCCCAACCCCGCAAGGAGCTCACAATCTAGTAAATGAGGTAGAAATATAAATGATCAAATATAAGACAAGACAGAATGAACTAGTAGGTCAATATTCATTTATTCAATATTTACCAGGCAAAGTGCTTGGTATTAAAGATAAAAAGATTAGTAAAATTGGCCCATACTCCCAAGATGCTCACAAATTTAGAGCGTCGCACATTGCAATTCAGTGTGAAGAGTTCTTTGAAAGGTACGAATTAAAAAGGAACTAATTCTTGTGATGGAGCATTTGAGAAAGATCATAAAGGAGATGGCATTTGAGGAATAAGAGGGACCTGCCTAGACAAAATCAAAGAAAAATGAAATTACATGGAGTGTTTAAAGACTGAAAAAGGAAACTGGTGTGAATAGACATAAGGCGGGCTTCAGTGGTAAAGAATCCACCTGCAGTGCAGGAAGCACAGAAGACTTGGGTTCCATTCCTGGGTCCAGAAGATTCCCTGGGGGAGGAAATGGCAACCCGCTCCACTCTTGCCTGGAGAATTCCATGAATAGACAGCCTGGTGGGCTGCAGTCCATGGTGTCATGAGGAGTCCCACAAAGAGTCAGACACAGCTGAGTGACTGAACAAACAGCGTAAGACAGGGATGGGAGACACAAAAGTACAAATCGGGACTTGGGGGTCTAGACCCTGGAAGAGTAAACTGAGGAGATAGTTACCATCAAAGATGAATTATTCACTGGGCTATTACAGCAATTATAAGAAAAGTAGTAATGACATGCATCTGAATGAAATAAAAATAAAACCACCAGCAAATATATTGGGTTTTCCCTTCCCGACTACACAATCAGTTCATATTCACTCCTACCTGACTTTTTCTCTTCTGACTTATAAAGAAACAGATAATAAACAGTAAAAGTCCAGCACATTTGCAGATGAATGGTTTTGACTTCACTTTAACAAAAATATTGAGACCCTATTCTTAATATTTCTTTTATTTGTTTATTTGGCTGCATCTGGTCTTAGTTAAGAATGCAGACATCTCTAGTTATGTTGCATGGGCTTGGTAGTTGTGGCATGCAGGCTTAGTTGCCCCGAGGCATGTGGGATCTTTGCTGTCTAACCAGAGATCAAATCCATGTCCCCTGCTTTGGAAGGCAGATTCTTAACCACTGTTGACCAGGAAAGTGTCCCCACTCTTTCTGAAGCACTATGCCAAGCACTAAGGAAGAATACAAAGCAACAAGATATTCTCTTGCCCCTCATTTTATGAAAGAAAGAAGAAGAATGCTGTGAAATAACTTATCCAAGGCATTCACCTATGTGAAGGCAGCCTTAGCAATATTCCAGCTACCAGGATACTATGAATAGCATCTTCTTACTCCCCTAATTCCTTTCAAATTATCTCTATATTATAAATACTAAGTGTTTCTGGTTTCCCTGGTACCATTCCATTACTTGCAACAGTGACTAATTAGAAATTGTACCATTCCATCACCTGCACCAGTGATAAATTAAGACTCAAGACCTTTACATCTTGATGTTGATCCCCACCAGTGCTTCCCAACAGAAAGCAAAACTGGAAAGCAGCACCAGGAAGCCTGAGAAATGTAGTTTGCAGAAGTCAGATCAAAACAAGAAAATGACAGCAAATGAGTCAGATCAAACAAACCAACATCCTGCACACTATGTATGTTTTCCCTTGCTATTAGTAAGGTGTCTCAACATCCTTGCTCCTCTTTCTCCCTGTTTGTATGCCTTCCTTCAAGGAAGGTCAATGTCTGTGTCCTTAGCCATTCATTTGTGAGAAATTGCTAGTACTTTAGGAATACACTGTACCTGAACGGAGGTTCCTGCAAGAAAAGCAGTATAATCACCTACAGAAAAGCAAATCAGAGGTATTTTATGAGAAAGTTTCATATTTCAGAATGTCCTCAAAGAATGTTTAATAGCATCATCAAGCTGTTTTATGAATATCCATTCCTAAAAACAATGGTGATCATTGTCTAATACAGGAGTCTCCAAACCCCTTCTTCCCCACCTTGCCCCAGCTGCACAGCAGGAGGTGAGCAGCTGGTGAGCAAGCAAAGCTTCATTGCTATTTATGGCCACCCCCCATCATTCGCATTACCACCTGAGCTCTGCCTCCTGTCAGATCTGCAGCGGCATAAGGTTCTCGGAGGAACGCAAACTCTACTGTGGACTGGGTGTATGAGAGGTCTAGACTGCTAATCTAATGCCTGATGATCTGATTCTGCATTATGGTGAGTTGTGTAATCATTTCATTACACATCACAATGTAATAAGGAGAAGTAATGTGCACAATAAATACAATGTATTGAATCATTCCAAAACCACGCCCCACCCACTTTAGTGGGAAAACTGTCCTCCATGAAACTGGGCCCTGGTGCCAAAAAGTTTCAGGAACATAGGTCTAATAGATGCAGGAAACTGATATTGTCTTATCCTTTTACAAACTGTTTCTTAAAGTCACCTTTCTGGTACAATTGACCACGTCCTCCTGTGAAATAGAACTGTGCAGTGATGATATTGTAATCCCCAGAATTGTTTGAGCTCTTTAGAGTACCAGGTATTGGGCTAAATACTTTTATGAATCATCTATTTCTCCTAATCACCCCCATAAAGTAGGTACCAAAAAAACACTTTGAAGATGAAAGAAGTGAGAGGAAGTTAAATAAATTATCAAGGTTACATGGCTTGGCAGACTAATACTCTAATCTAGGACTTAAAGACACTAGAATGCGGCCCCACTCCCCGATTTAACTATTATACTGGCTGGTAAAATGCTGTAGACCAGCTATTTCTTTGCATGTCTTATATCTTTCACAGAATACAAAAGTAGGCAAGGTAAAAGAAATACACAAAAAGTGCATTCTCACCAAATATACAAAGCAAAAACATTACAAGCTGTCTTCTTAATCTCACAACAGATTTATTCTAGAACTCAATTTTGTCTTCAATAACTCTCGAGCCATCTAATTTTGAAGTGTTTATTATCAAAATGCATTTAAATGCCTATCTGTGCATTCTAAACTCAAGCTCTGTAGATCAATAAAACTCAAATTGCTTTTTAAAAAGAGATTCTGAGACTTATATTTTAAATACTTCAAAAGCAAGATCAAGATTACAAACTGAGTTCAAACTATGGAAAAACGCTAAGGAATATCAAAAGGTTTTCCCAAAACAAGCCAACTGATGCTTGGAAATTAGGAAAATAAGAAAGATAAACATTCTTAATTAAGTCAAACAGCAAGCCATAAGAGAACATTCGCATCTAAATAGGAATTATTTTTCCTCATCATCTTTTGTAACTCTCCACATTCAGCTATGTGAACACTGATAAATTGTTTTTTTAACTTTTTTCAAGAAGTAACTTCAGAATCACACTCCTTAAAAATTATTTTCACTAATATTCACCTCATTATCCATCACCACTCTTAGTCCTTTAGGACCAGCACTATCTGGTTCACTATTGTATTCCCAGAAGCCCACAGAGCACGTGTGGGTAACAGTCAATGTTTATAGTATGCAAAATAATAGAATGAATGCATCCACCCTGAAGAAGATTGAGATTTGCTTCATTCATTAACAAAAGACAGTATAATTTGATGAAAAAATACTGTCATCCACTGACTCTTATCCTTTCATATCAGCTATCCTCTGAGGTCAATATTTTTCTTAATACTTTCAGAGCAACTAGAAAAATAAGATTCTACTTGTTGTACTACCATGGCCATTGCATTAAGAAAAGTGTTTGTAGGAAGCTTTAAAAAAATTGAAGAGCTAATCTTGGATCCGCTAATTAGCATTTTATATGCCAGTTGTAGGGCTTCCCAGGTGGCACTAGTGATAAAGAACCTGCCTGCCAATGAAGGTTAGAGGTAAGAAACCCAGTTCAGTCCCTGGGTGGGCGAGATCCCCCAGAGAAGGAAACTGCAATCCACCTCAGTATTCTTGCCTGGAGAAACCCATGGGCAGAGGAGCCTAGTGGACTACAGTCCATAGGGTCACACAGAGTCAGACATGACTGAAGGGACTTAGCACAGCAGATGCCACTTATAAGAAGTGATAACAATCTGCAACAAAAAGATTTGGGAAGAGTACTTTGAAACAGTTCACATATCACCTATTGTCCTGGCAAGATTATTTGCCATGCCCCTTTCAAGACTCTCAAAAGTACCTCAATTTAGATGATTAATTACACAGTTGTTCCAATTTTAATTCATTAATAAGTTCAGTTCAGTTCAGTCACTCAGCCATGTCCTACTCTTTGAGACCCCATGAATTGCAGCACGCCAGGCTCCCTGTCCGTCACCAACTCCCAGAATTCACTCAGACTCACGTCCATCAAGTCGGTGATGCCATCCAGCCATCTCATCCCCTGTTGTCCCCTTCTCCTCCTGCCCCCAATCCCTCCCAGCATCAGAGCCTTTTCCAAAGAGTCAACTCTTCGCATGAGGTGGCCAAAGTACAGGAGTTCAACTTCATCATCAGTCCTTCAGTGAACACCCAGGACTGATCTCTTTTAGGATGGACTTGGTTGGACCTCCTTGCAGTCCAAAGGACTCTCAAGAGTCTTCTCCAGCACCACAGTTCAAAAGCATCAATTCTTTGGCACTCAGTTTTCTTCACAGTCCAATTCTCACATCCATACATGACTACTGGAAAAACCATAGCCTTGACTAGACAGACCTTTGTTGGCAAAATAATATCTCTGCTTTTTAATATGCTATCTAGGTTGGTCATAACTTTCCTTCTAAGGAGTAAGCGTCTTTTAATTTCATGGCTGCAGTCACCATCTGCAGTGATTTTGGAGCCCCAAAAAATAAAGTCTGACACTGTTTCCACTGTTTCTCCATCTATTTCCCATGAAGTGATGAGACCAAATGCCATGATCTTAGTTTCCTGAATGTTGAGCTTTAAGCCAACTTTTTCACTCTCCTCTTTCACTTTCACAATGGCTTTTTAGTTTCTCTTCACTTTCTGCCATAAAGGTGGTGTCATCTGCATATCTGAGGTTATTGATATTTCTCCCGGCAATCTTGATTCCAGCTTGTGCTTCTTCCAGTCCAGCGTTTCTCATGATGTAAGTTAGGATACCTCAAATCTCCTTCTTAATTGGTTCTGCTCTTATTCTTTTTTTCTAAACTGTTTTCCTTATTTTTCAGACTGCCTTTCTCTCCCACTCTGCATTTATTTTATAATTACCAAAGTGAATGAGTGACGAAATAAATGCTATTTATTATTATAACAAACTGCCAAAATACACTTTTGGTAAATAAGGTTGGACCTTGCCTAAATGAAGATCATAAAGAAAATAGAATTTTTATGAGTTCTGGAACAAATGAAAACACTCAGAAAATAGAGCATCAGTTTATGGTCAAAATATTTCTAGTTTCTTTTAAGCAAAGGTTTTTTTTTCAGTGTTACAAGTTTAAGGCCAATTTTACCACAAAATTAAGGCAACTGAAGCACAGTTGATTCATTTATTTCAACTATCCAGCAATCCATGCAAACCACTCCAAAGTCATTGAGGCCATGAAATCACTATTGATCATAAAGACAATTGAAATTAATAATCAAGTTCATAAGAAGATTATATGCATGACCTTGCTTCAGTGGAGAAATAAATATGTATTTCTAATGTGTCTTCACAAAGATGTTTCATAGATTTCTGGTAAAGAAGAAATTTTTCTGAATGTGTTCAATGGCGAAGAATGCAAGTTATTCCATGAATTCTCATTTTCTCATTCACTCTTGCATAAACTAATTTTCTAAGGCCCTAATAAGAGCCAAGGATTGTGTTACACACCAAAGATAGCAAAGACACCATCTAAGAACCTAGTATAGAAGACAAATCCCTAAAGATCATACAATATGTTAAAGAAAGTGCTATGCTGTGTGTGCTGCGCTAGGTTGCTTCAGTTGTATCTGACTCCTTGAGACCCCATAGACTATAGCCTGCCAGGCTCCTCTGTCCATGGGATTCTCCAAGCAAGGAGTGGATTGCCATACCCTCTGGCAGGGGATCTTCCCAACCCAGGGACTGAACCCAAGTTCAGTTACGTCTCCTGCATTGGCAGGCGGGTTCTTTACCACTAGCAACACATGGGAAGCCCTTGTTAAACAGAACCATGCTCCAAATATGATGCAGTCACAGGAAAGAAATGGTTAGCTGCATCAGGGGTGCGATGAGACCTCACAAAGGGAAAAAAAAAAATTCCATAGCATTAAGGGTTTTCCTTGATCTTCCCAACTTTCTTCTCTATCTTCATGTAATATTTTCATCTAACTTTTCTCTTACCTGTAATACCAGCTACTGGAAGTTTCCCAGAGTACCATGCCATGTATAATTTCCACGCATGCTCAGTCACCTCAGTTGTATCTGACTCCTTTGGGAGCCCATGGACTGGAGCCCACCAGGCTCCCCTGTCCTTGAGGATTCAGGCAAGAATGCTAGAAGGGGTGGCCATGCCCTCCTCCAGGGTATCTTCCTGACCCAGGGACGGAACCTGTGTCTTCACGTCTCCTGCATTGCAAGTGGATTCTTTACCACTGAGCCAGAGTGGAAGCTCATGATATATCCATACACTGTGCCTTTGAATGTGGGACTTCTGACTGCTGTGTTCTCACCCAATGCCTGTTTAATGGATTCCTATATCTCCTTTAAGATCCAGCTTATGTCTTTCCTGACCACCAATCCTGACAAATTCCTTTTTTGAAAGTTTTGCATGTTTTTTCAGTGTGCTTTAGGTAGAATTTTTGCTATATTCACCTATGATCCCCTGGTATCTTACACAGTGTATTTAGTAAGTATTTATTGAATGAATAAATGAAAAATTTAGCTAGATTTTAATGAGCACCACAAAACGGAGGTGGGAGGAGGGTTCAGGATTGGTAACACGTGTACACCCACGGTGGATTCATGTTGATGTATGGCAAAACCAATATAATATTATAAAGTAAAAAAAATAAATAAATAAATAATAAAATAAAATTTTATATGTATATAATATTGACTGTGTGACCCAGCATTTCTACTTCTAGTTATTTACTCAAGAGAAATAAAAACATATGTCCACATAAAGATATGTACAAGAATAATGCTTTATCCATAATAGACAAAAACTGGGCATAATCCAAATGTCTGTCAAGAAATACTACTCAGCAAGAAGAAGGAATTAACTATTGATTCTTAACAGCATCATGAATGAATAGCAAAATGTTAAGCTGAGCAAAAACAGCCCAGACACAAAGCAATACATACTGAATGGTTCAATTTATATGCAACTTTTGGAAAGACAAGTCTAGTCTATGATGATAGAAATCAGATCAGTGGTTGCCTAGAGCTGGAGACTAAGAGTAGTATCAACTGAGAAGGGACACAAGGGCACTTTTTGAAGTGAATAAAGTAGTCTATATCTTGATTGTGGTGGTGGCCAGATGGCCATTTACATTTGTCAAATAGTGTCAAACTCTACACATAAAAACATAACCATTTTGTTACATATAAATTATACCTCCATAAAGTTCATCTGTTAAACTTAAGATAATTTGCATCTACAGAGGCATATCAGATCTGGCGAACCAGAAACTCAGAGATTTTGAGTAGCCTCCTTAATAAAAAATACAAAAGTATATTAACAGCTCCAGCCATGAAATTAAAAGATCTTTACCCCTAGGAAGTAAAGTTATGACCAACCTAGATAGCATATTCAAAAGCAGAGACATTACTTTGCCAACAAAAGTCCGTCTAGTCAAGGCTATGGTTTTTCCAGTGGTCATGTATGGATATGAGAGTTGGACTGTGAAGAAGGCTGAGCGCAGAAGAATTGATGCTTTTGAACTGTGGTATTGGAGAAGACTCTTGAGAGTCCCTTGAACTGCAAGGAGATCCAACCAGTCCATTCTGAAGGAGATCAGCTCTGGGATTTCTTTGGAGGGAATGATGCTGAAGCTGAAACTCCAGTAATTTGGCCACCACATGCAAAGAGTTGACTTATTGGAAAAGACTCTGATGCTGGGAGGGATTGGGGGCAGGAGGAGAAGGGGATGACAGAGGATGAGATGGCTGGATGGCATCACCGACTCGATGGACGTGAGTTTGAGTGAACGCCGGGAGTTGGTGATGGACAGCAACTGGCGTGCTGCGGTTCATGGGGTCGCAAAGATTCTGACACGACTGAGCGACTGAACTGAACTGAACCGAATCATTTAGAATGAGAAACAAAAGCACCACTAATTTCAGATGTTAAAAAACTGACAAACTACAAACATTACAAACTAAGAAAAAACAAGGTGACATTTTTATTAATTAACTGATGCATCTCTAGAGTACATTTTCCCCACATTTTTGGCTGCATACTCTTTGATTATTTCTTCATAGAATGATTTTTATGACATTTGCCATGGAAAAAGTGAAAAGATCATTCAGTCTTCCCTTTAACCTGGTTAACTAAAACTTGGTTTTATTTTTGAAGGCTTATGAATGTTTCTTTTAGCATCACCACTCACTACTGTAATGTCACATGACCTTTTAAGAAGTTGTCATATTTGGAGACTATCTTACCATTCTTTTACATACGAACCATTACAGATACGCTCCCTATATGTAATATGCTACTTGTTTTGTGCCTTTATGAATTTTGATAAATTCAATTTTATGACATTTTTTATTAAAAATTCTAAATTATGGTACATGTTTCATTAAATACAGGTTTCCTCCACTGTCTAAAAGTAGAGTGCTCCTATGAAGTCTTCCATAACCCAAAACAGCATATAGCAAAGAAGAAACTACCTTTTTTCATAAAAGTAAAAGTCCACAAAAGCCAAGATTTGGAAACAAGCTAAGTGTCCATCAATGAATGAACAGATAAAGAAGATGTGAGATATATCTATATATGACAGAATACTTTTTCAACCTTAAAAAGTTATGGAAAGCATGTACTAATATATTAACAGGTTTCTCATGAAAGAAAAAAGTCATAAAGTAAGCTTTCAAAAAATAGGGGATACCTGTATTCCATTATCAAGCATATTACTAAAAAAAAAAAAAAGTCATTTTGATCAGGCATCAATGAGAATCAAATCCTCTACTTAAGATTTTACACATTCTGGTGCTTGGAAAAATTCTCCCTAAGTTGGCTTCTAGTTTTTACTTTTCAAATGTTATGTCTTCTCTGCTACCCACACTCCTGGAATCAAGTACTGCATGGGGACATTTGAATCACCGTGAGATCTCTGGCACTAGATGTTCCTGACCTAATGATGGTTAAGTTGGCAGACAGGACACGAGTACACTGAAGTGTCCTGCAATGACCTCTAGCAATAATTTATTTGTACCAAGAAGTGACTGAAAACCATATATACATATTATCAAACCCAAATGAAATGTATCTGAAACTCCACTTCATCTTAGATTCCAAGAATTCCCACAGCCACATCAGTGTCATGGACATGAGGGTAACAAGTGGGAAAATCAAAGGGAAAAGAGGTGGAAATTAGATTTCAAGTGATTGCTCTTAGAAAATACAACTTTTGCAAATTTTCCAAAAATACATGACCATTTGAGTACATTGCTTAATCTGATCATTAGCTGCACAGTAAATCCACTCTTAATATTTCTTATTCATTGATACAACAAATACTTTATTTTTCTAGCAAAGAAAAATGACAAAGAATTCTTTCTGGACATAATCATGAACTTGGTAACCCTTAGTGAAATTCAGCATGAAGCTGTATAATTTTATAGTAATGATATATGTCAAAATGTTTCATATATGGGACTGAAGAGGACTGGAAAATGAGTTTCTTGGTTGGTTTCAATCTTGATAGTTACATTATACCTGCCAAACATCTGAACAATTCACATGCATCTTGTACCAGACTCATAACAGTTTCACAGAAATAAAACAATAGTACTTGCTGTGTAGTAAGGGGAATATATTTCTTGAGATTTGAAATTTAGAGTCAATGCTCTTCAAACAACTTAAAGAAGGGAATGACCAACTTTCTGAAAGAATTTTTTCATTAAGCATTTCTCAAGAGGTTAGACAATCTATATATGTAATATAGAGATATATAGACATTTACAAACACTCTTTTTCATTGTTTCTGGGGAAATGATGTCTCTCTGAGATTGTAAAATGGCTATAGGAAGTACAAATGCTGATTGATCAGTCTGAGGAGACTAAAATGTATGAACTGAAACAATATTTGCAATAAATCTTGTGTTTTCCTCAACACCTTGGGACTATTCAGAGAATGTGACTCTGCTTGCTATATATTTTAATACTTTCACAAATGCTTTATTGCATTGCAACTCAAGTTTTGCTTAAATTCTTTTTTTAATTTTTGAAAGCAAATTTTATTAAATATTTTATTTCAAAAAATGTATTTTAGCCTTCAAAGATACAAAGTGTTTACATCAAATGATATTACAACATGTAGATGGTTTGTATCTCATTAATTTTAAAGATTGGGCAAATATTAAAAAGGGAAATTTGCAAATATTTCCTGCTGCAAAAGAAATATCATCTTTGTTGCTTCTAAGTTTCCTTCTTCGTCTACGCAAGTGGTCAAGTAAAAGGACATGCAAGAATTCACAGTCCATGTTATATCAGTAGACCACCTAGAATAACATCACAGAAGCCTTTAATAACCCTGGTCTATAGCTCACCCTCCTAGAGAGAGGTGATGCTTGCTCTTGAGACAGATGGACTTCTACTCTCATCTAGCCCACAAAACTAGCTCTGTGTCTGCCTCATCCTCAGTCTCTACTCCCATTGCCCTACACTTGGGCATTTAACCTCTCTGGTAAATGGATCCTAGCTTTATCCATGGACCAAGACATGAACTTGGACTTTCTTTCCTTAAGACTAACTCTTTTCCAGAGAGATTTTTCAGTCCCTGTTGCTAGGAGAACATCTCACTAGTCTTACAGACATGTCAGAACACACCTGAATCCTGAGTAGAGCATAGCTTAGCTTCAAGGGATGGATCATACTATATTATGATTTGAGGTTGAGACAGAAAAAATTTCTAACAAATAATTCATATAAACAAATTAATGAAAAAGAGATTGTATGTGTTTAAAATAAGCTGAGTTTATGTATGAAGAATTAAAAAGTCTTATTTTCTAAACACCGGCAAAAATAAACCATTTTTGGAAAGTATGTGTTGACATTATGTACATTTGTTCTTTTAGAGCCTCATTTGCCTGTTGCCTCTTTTAGAAAACTGAATGTTACCCCAGAACCAGTTAGTGGTTAACTCATCTTAACTCAATTCTGAATCTGAATCTTTACAAAAAGAATAAAATCCATGAAAGCTACTATTGTTTTGTTGTATGTTATAAAATAATGTTGCTGAATAATAGAATTCTATTAAGCACAAAAGAATTCAAAAATTGGTTATATTTCCCTTTATAATAGGAAAAATAGCATATAATAATAATTTGGCAATATTTAAGTTTTCTGTATGAGAAGTCTAGGATTTCTGCTCGATACAGTCATTTGCACACAGGGATTAAGATTTCTATGAAATCTAATAATTTATCTTTATTTCCACTTTAAAATTAGGTTTTGTAGCTATCACCATCTCAGGATTAAGACTATTTCTAGATCTCAGGTTCAAGTATAAATGGAAAAGGGATAACATTATGTAAAAGCATGCTGTCATTATACAGAGTGAAATAAGTCAGAAATAGAAAAACAAATGTCATATATGTACATATATATATATATATATGCATATATGGAAACCAGTAAAATGGTACTGATGAGCCTATCTGTAAGGCAGAAATAGCGAACAGACTTGTGGACACAGAGAGGGAGGGGCTCAATTCAGTTCAGTTCAGTTCAGTTCAGTGGCTCAGTCATGTCCAACTCTTTGTGACCCCATGGACTGTAGCACATCAGGCTTCCCTGCCCATCAACAACTCCTGGAGCTTACTCAAACTCATGTCCATTGAATCGGTGATGCCATCCAATCATCTCATCCTTTGTCATCCCCTCTCCTCCTGCCCTCAATATTTCCCAGCATCAGGGTCTTTTCCAATGAGTCAGCTCTTCGCATCAGGTGGCAAAGTATTGGAGTTTCAGCTTCAGCATCAATCCTTCCAATGAATATTCAGGACTCATTTCCTTTAGGATGGATTGGTTTGATTTCCTTGCAGTCCAAAGGACTCTCAAGAATCTTCTCCAAGAAGTCTTCTCCATGGTAGAGTGGGATGAATTGAGAGAGTAGCACTGAAACATATACATTCAGTTCAGTTCAGGTGAACCACTCAGTCGTGTTCAACTCTTTGCGACCCCATGAATCGCAGCACACCAGGCCTCCCTGTCCATCACCAACTCCAGGAGTTCACTCAGACTCACGCCCAACGAGTCAGAGATGCCATCCAGCCATCTCATCCTCTGTCGTCCCCTTCTCCTCCTGCCCCCAATCCCTCCCAGCATCAGAGTCTTTTCCAATGAGTCAACTCTTCGCTTGAGGTGGCCAAAGTACTGGAGCTTCAGCTTTAGCATCATTCCTTCCAAAGAACACCCAGGGTTGATCTCCTTCAGAATGGACCGGTTGGATCTCATTGCGGTCCAAGGGACTCATTACCATATGTAAAATAGATAGTGGGAAGTTGTTGTATAACACAAGGAGTCAATCAAGTTCTCTGTGACAACCTAGAGGGATGGGAATGGGGCTAGGAGGTGGGAGGCTCCCCAGGGGGGCAATATATGTATGACTATGACTGATTGACCTTGCTTTATGGCAGAAACCAACACATTGTAAAGCAATTATCATCCAATTAAAAATAAATTAAAAACTATTTTAAAGCCAAAACAAATATCACTAGGGGCCATCTATATCTAACAGAAAAATAAATCTTCCAAATATTAAAAAAATGCCACTTTTCTTCTTCTTCCTTTTTTTATAGAGGTTATGAAATTGATGCAATCAACTATACATACAATACAATGATATCAAGAATTTTCCAAAATTTTATAAAATCAAAGAGAACTAAAAGGAAATAGAAAATTAATGAACCCCGAGGGGAGCAGTAAATTTACATGTATAGAACACATACCATGTGCAAGACACTACAAATACATCTCATTAAATTTTGACACAATATTTTTTAAATGACATTATTCTGATTAATAAATTATATAATTAAGATTTTTTAATTTAAGTAGAGTTCTCATGTTATATGATTAGTAAATAGCAGAGCAAGAGTTTGATAAGAGTTTTGCTTAACTCAAAGTACAGGATTTTTCTCCCACATACACTATGCTGCCTTCAAGAAAATTAACTCCTGGGAGGTAGTCAAAAAGTTTTCATGGTTAGCTGTTGTTATGTTCTGATTTATTTTACAGATTACAAGCCCAAATAATGAGTAAAAGACTTTTTAGACCTGACAATGCCGAGGTTAACAAATAGTTGCTTCTCTACTGGTTTCAGTTGCATTAATGTGTTGACTTCAGCAGGTTCATTAAAAATCTTCAAGTTCCCATGTTAGCATTTGCTAAGTAATGTGTTCAATTCAAAAGTCCCAATGAGGATCCTCTACTACAATGTTCTCATTGATCATTTTCTCGAAAAATAAAATAATGAGATCTCATGGCATTGATATGCATTAGTAAAGCAAAGGAAGTAGAATTTGCTTTTTGATTTTCAAGAGATAAGGAACTCAGAATGAGTCTTCTATTAACTCATCTACTCATTTTTTCATTCATTCATTAAACAGAATGCATCATATGCCTTATATTATTTTTGCTATGTATATAGGTAAATGAGACAAAGTTTCTCTCCTCATAGAACTTATATTTTAGAAGATCATAGGGTGGAGAAGAATAAAACTTTGAATATTTATTCACCAACTCCCTTCCAATAAGGTTATTGGCTATGTCCTTCCATTTAAGTCTATTCCTTCTTCAGGTGACCCTCTCTACACAACTAATCTGTCCTGATACTCAGTTGGAGAGTAACTTGTTCAGTATAATTTTTGGATTATTTTAACCCTGCCCACACCTTCATTAAAATCCTCTCATGACCCTGTTTGGTTATGTCATATATTTCTTACTACCTTGGAGCAAATTTTAAAAACTCAACAGTGGCCACAGGACTGGAAAAGGTCAGTTTTTCATTCCAATCCCAAAGAAAGGTAATACCAAAGAATGCTCAAACTACTGCACAATTGCACTCATCTCACACGCTAGCAAAGTAATGCTCAAAATTCTCCAAGCCAGGTTTCAACAGTATGTGAACCATGACATTTCAGATGTTCAACCTGGATTTAGAAAAGGCAGGGGACCCAGAGATTAAACTCTCAACATACGTTGGATCATAGAGAAAGCAAGAGAGTTTCAGAAAAACATCTACTTCTGCTTTATTGACTATCCAAAAACCTTTGACTGTGTGGATCACAACAAACTGTGGAAAATTCTTCAAGAGATGGGAATACCAGACCACTTGACCTGCATCCAGGAACAGTTAGAACTGCACATGGAACCACAGTCTGGTTCCAAATTGAGAAAGAAGAATTTCAAAGCTGTATATTGTCACCTTGCTTATTTAACTTATATGCAGAGCACATCATGTGAAATGCCAGGCTGGATGAAGCACAAGCTGGAATCAATCAAGATTGCTAGGATCTTGATAATAATCTCAGATATGCAGATGACACCACATTATGGCAGAAAGTAAGAAGAACTAAAGAGCCTCTTGATGAAAGTGAAAGAGCAGAGTAAAAATGTTGGCTTAAAACTCAACATTCAGCCAGTCCTGGTGTCTGAGTGATTTCCTGGGCCCAGCAAAGGGACCAAGCTTCCAGAGCCTTGAAGACAAGAGGTAACACCCCAAAGTACGGACTCATTTTCCACTCTACCTTCATTGGCCGAGCAGCTGCCAAGAACAAAGGTCGCATCTCCCGATACCTGGCAAACAAATGCAGTATTGCCTCATGAATCGATTGCTTTTCTGAGGTGCCTACCAGTGTTTTGGGGGAGAAGCTTCGAGAACAAGTTGAGGAGCGGCTGTCCTTCTATGAGACTGGAGAGATTCCCCGAAAGAATCTGGATGTCATGAAGGAGGCAGTGGTTCAGGCAGAGGAAACGGCTGCTGAGATTACTAGGAAGCTCGAGAAACAGGAGAAGAAACGCTTGAAGAAGGAGAAGAAAAGGCTGGCTGCAATTGCCCTAGCTTCTTCAGAAAATAGCAGTGCCCCGGAGGAGTGTGAGGAGACAAGTGAAAGACCCAAAAAGAAGAAAAAGCAAAAGCCCCAGGAGGCTCTTCAGGAGAATGGAATGGAAGACCCATCTGTCTCTTTTTCCAAACCCAAGAAAAAGAAATCTTTTTCCAAGGAAGAGCTAGTGAGTAGTGATCTTGAAGAGACAGGTGGTACTGGAAGTCTTCCCAGGAGGAAGAAATCTTCTCTCAAAGAGGAACCAGTTACTGACCCTGATGAGTCAGAAAACAAGAGGGTCCCCAAGAAAAAGCGGAAATTGTCTTCCAAGGAGGAGACACTCAGCAGTGGACCTGAAGAGGCTGCTGCCAGCAAGAGCAGCGGCTCCAAGAAAAAAAAAAAAGCTCCGAAAGCTATCCCAGGAAAGTTAGAATGGACATCTTCCTAGTGGGGCATAACTTAACAGCCATTCCCCATCCCATCCCCTAGAGCCCAAAAAAATAAAAACATTCACAAGAGTCAAAAAAAAAAAAAAAACTCAAATTCAAAAAACTAAGATCATGGCATCCGGTCCCATCACTTCATGGGAAATACATGGGGAAACAATGAGAAACTTTATTTTGGGGGGCTCCAAAATCACTGCAGATGGTGATTGCAGCCATGAAATTAAAACACACTTGCTCCTTGGAAGAAAAGCTATGACCAAACCAGACAGCATATTACAAAGCAGAGACATTACTTTGCCAACAAAGGTCTGTCTAGTCAAGGCTATGGTTTTTCCAGTAGTCATGTATGGATGTGAGAGTTGGACTATAAAGAAAGATGAGTGCTGAAGAGCTGATGCTTTTGAACTGTGTTGTTGGAGAAGACTCTTGAGCCTCCCTTGGACTCTAAGGATATCCAACCAGTCAGTCTAAAAGGAAATCAGTCCTGAATGTTCATTTTTGGGAGAATTGATGCTGAAGCTGAAACTTCAATACTTTGGCCACCTGATGCAGAGAACTGACTCATTGGAAAAGACCCCGATGCTGGGAAAGATTGAAGGCAGGAGCAAAGGGGGATGACAGAAGATGAGATGGTTGGATGGCATCACCAACTCAATGGACATGAGTTTGAGTAAGCTCCGGGAGTTGGTGATGGACAAGGAAGCCTAGTGTGCTGCAGTCATGGGGTCACAAAGAGTTAGACAAGACTAAGCAACTGAATTTATCTGAACTGAACATAATGACCTAGAAAAAAAGAAGAAATGATCCAAGAAATGATCTAAAAATTGACTTTTGAGTTAAGATGCTCCAGAATTTGAGTCTATGCTGCTATTGATTGTTGCTTGAATTTCAGCTAAACAACATACCGTTAAAGTACTGTTTTTAGAAAAGATGAAATACCTAGAGATTATAACAATGATATCCTTCATTAACCAAGCAGAATGTTTCTTGTCTCATCAGAAAGCTTCTTCTTTCATTAACCCTACCACTTACTCTACAGGCAAGCTTGCCAAAATACAGAGCAGATATACTTTTCAGGCTTAAAATTGCATGAGAAGGAAATGATAAAGAGCACTTTTTCATATATATGTAAATATACACTGAAATGAAAATATATTTATATAGAATTTTATAGAATTCTATATAGAGAATTCTATAGAATTCCTTGCCTGTTCAAAACACTCACACAAGTATTAGATCATTATGCTCTGTCCTACAACAAACATGAGCAACAATATTAAAAAATTATCTTCAGCAGCAGAGAACCTGGTGGCAGTAGAAAACCTGCATCACCATGGCATTATGAAAGCATCATACTCTTGAAAACTCATAGAAGGATCCCACCTATAACACGACTGTGTCTTTAACATAGACTTCTTTCTAAGATCGTGAAACATTCCAGAATTACATATTTACCTTTTTGATTGGCAAAACTACAGTAAAGTTGTGGACTGTGATGCTGTGCTATCCATTATAAATTGTTTTCAGGAACTAGTTCTAAATTATATATCAGCTTTCTCTGCTGGAGCTTCCCTTGTGGCTCAGATGATAAAAGCATCTGCTTGCAATGTGGGAGACCTGGGTTCGATCCCTGGGTGAGGAAGATCCTCTGGAGAAGGAAATGGCAACCCGCTCCAGTACCCTTGCCTGGAAAATTCCATGGATGGAAGAGTCTGGTGGGCTACAGTCCATGGGGTCGCAAAGAGTCGGACATGACTGAGCAACTTCACTTTCTCTGCTAATTTTTTTTAATTTTTTGAAATTTATTTATTTTTAATTGAAAGATTATTGCCTTATAATATTGTGTTGGTTTCTGCCATACATCAACATGAATCAGCCACAGGTATACATATGTCCACTCCCTGTTGAACCTCCCTCCTACTGTCCACCCCTCTAGGTTGTTACAGAGCCCCAGTTTGATTTCCTTATAGGCTGTGTGTAAACCACTTCTTTCATATAACACTTTTCAGTTTTCTTACAAATAAGTTTCCGACACCAGGGATACCTAGACAAGATTAACCTGACTTTCCCACTCATATAAATCTTTTGATTTGTTGCTGAATGGACTGTTCTTCGGCACAGCTATCTAACTTCAAGGGACATGCTGTTTATCATTTGGTCTTGAAGGCAGTCGACCACATCTGGATATTATAGTACTTTGAATTCAGAAACCATGAAATATAAATGTGCTGCTATCAGCAGTGAGCAGAAATCAAATGAATCATGCTGGTTAGACATCCAAAGTGGTTTACATCTCCTTTACATTCCTGATGTGTTAGTTAAAAATAAAAGACCATTAATGTTAGAGGTACAGATATTTTTGGCAGCCAGACTTCAAACAGAATAAACTCAGGAGATGTCATTAAGAATTTCTAATACTCCATGTTTGTACTCTTCTCCCAGTGTTTTTAAAAAATCTCAGCTAAGCTACACACCATAGCAAAATGTAAGATGGGCTTGCCAAATGCTTATCACCAAATATGTCCCAAGGTATTAAATCGAACTGTTTTATGAGACTGTCACCTGACAAGATTTAGCTGTGTTAATTTACCTTTCTTATCTTTTATTGTCCATAATTCAGCATATAGGATATTGTCCATAAGCAAAGTTATGACATGGGCATTATTTTCTCTAGTAAACAACTCACTAAGCTTGGCAACTTTTGGTTAAAAGTAATATGTGGATGTGAAATTAGGTTGATTTGCTTATCTGCACCATAGACTGGTTTTGAATGCAGTTCTAAAGGAGGAATTCTATAAAAAATTTCATATATTTATTCTTTCATTCATTTAAAAAAGTACCTCCTACTATCTTATGTTCTAGAAAGTTTCAAAGTACTTGCCATCATAGACCTTACATTATGAAATGTAAGTGAGGCAGACAGTCATTACTGGCAAATTTCCAATAATAGCAACATCATTTTAGCAAGTTTATGGAAGCTAACAAAGCTGCTCTGCAGTACTATGCCAATTCAATGCACAAATTAATTTACTCATTCAAAAAAGACTCAATGAGTGTCTATCATGGACAAAATGCTATTTAGACACTGGGGAACAAATCTGTGAGTTAAACAGACATAAATATCTATGCTTATGGAATTTACACTCTAGGGGATATAGACAACAATAAACATGTACTTTTTTAGATATTGGTAAGTGCAAAGGAGGAAAAGGAAGAAAAGAAATATGGCTTGTCAGTAGAGAGCAATTTTAGATGGAGTAAATAAGAGGCATCTCTGGAAACATGATGTGGGAACACATGTAACTATATTCTAGGGTAAACATTCACTCCCCAAAGTGAGTGGATTTCTCACAGGAAAAAAACATGAAGTTCCCAGAGGCAAGCCTGGTCTACGTCTCATCTCAGGAGAAGGATGCCCAAAGCAAGTCATCTCCAAATAACCATAATGAGATGAAAAATCTACACCTTATGGAATAAATTTTACCTAAGGATTAAAATATTCTAAAAACTCACTAACTGGAAACTTTAGAAAAGTTTTAGGGTTATGCTGTGCAAACTGATCCTGTAGTGATAATCTGTACACAGTTTTGATTTTCATAACTTCTAACACTGACATGTTTGAAGTGTTCTCTTTTAAGCCACCTTCTGATTACTCTTAAGCTGCTTTCGCAGAAAATTCATTCACTATCTTCAGTGCTATGTGGTTCACTGAAGCCCTTGGGCATTTTAATTTCTGAAGCAGAGGAGTGAACATTGTCTTGAATTATTATTTTTTTTAATTTTTATTTTTTATTTTATTTTAATTTTTTACTTTACAATACTGTATTGGTTTTGCACTACATTGACATGAATCCACCACAGGTGTATTGTAAATACTTATGTAGAAGAGCAGCACCCTCTGGGACCTTCAAAAAGTCCCCATACATATACACTATCCTACTGTGATTCTGTAGAATAGCAAAAATAGATATTAGAGAATCTACATTATATCTAGAGAGACAACCTTATCCTAGACATTACAACAGCAGAGATTCTGGTGACATTGGGATTGTTTGTTCTGCACGTTAAACTGTAGCCTAATCAAGTGTTAGTGTTAGTCGTTCAGTCATGTCTGATTCTTTGCGACCCCATGGACTGTAGCCTGCCAGGCTCCTCTGTCTACAGAATTCTCTAGGCAAGAAAACGGAGTGGGTAGCCATTCCCTTTTCCAGGGGATCTTCTGACCCAGGGATCCAACCCGAGTCTCCTGCATTACAGGCATATTCTTTATTGTCTGAGCCACCAGGGCTAATTAAATGACCTCCTAAAGTCAGTAAGGGTACATTTTGTTATCTCATTGCTCGATTTTACAAATCATTTCCTCTTACACTTGGGAAATGCCTGACTTATTGTTCTACCTTGTTCTTTCTGATCTTTGATAATATTTCAAGTTTCATGTATGATGTGACTTCTTTGACCATTAAGCTTCTGGCAAGAACCAAGTCTTGCCTACATAGGCAGTTGCTCCTTTTACTACTTTGCATGACCATTTTTCCTGATTAAAATAGACCATAGTCCATTGCTCACCATTTATTCACTGAACAATTAATGTCTGAGTACCTACTATGGGCCAGGCACTGATCTGAGTACTGGGAAGAAAATGGGGCAAAAGATAAATGAGGAGCCTGCTCTCATGGAGCTGACATTCTGAGGAAATTCAGTAAGGAAAAGGAACGTAACTGGACAAATAATTTAGGTAGTAAGTTTCATAATGAAAATCAAGTAAATGTGGAAAGAAATTAATGACATGTTTCTATGGAAATCCTCTCAACTTGAACTGAGTTTTTTTTATTTTTTTCTATTATCCTGCCAAATTCCCTCTTGTTATCCTTTTATAGTAATACCTTCCCTCACCTTTAGTCCCTGGCACTAGCCCTGCACCTGTAGCTTTGGATTTTTGAAATCTTCATATAAATGAATCATACAGTATATAACCATTTGGGATTGTGTCTGATAGGTACAAAAGGTAATGTGTACCACTAACTCAGTTCTTTTCATTGCTGAGCAATATTGCATTATATAGTCTGTTTATGCATAGTCTGTAGCATAGTCTGTTTATGCAATTACAGGTTGAATGACACTGTGATTATTTCCAATTCTTGTGATTATGAAGAAAGCTACTATAAATGTTCATGCACAATTTTTGTGTGAAAATAAGTTTTTATTTCTAGAGTTTAAATACCTAGGAGTTAAGACCACTGGGCTTCTCTGGTAGCTCAGCTGGTAAAGAATCTGCCTGCAATACAGGAGACTCCAGTTTGATCCCTGGGTCAGGAAGAGCCACTGGAGAAGGGATAGGCTACCCACTCCAGTATTCTTAGGCTTTCCTGGTAGCTCAGCTGATAAAGAATCTGCCTGCAACTTGGGAGACCTGAGTTCAATACCTGGCTTGGGAAGATCCCCTGGAGAAGGGAACGACTACCCACTCACAGTATTCAGGCCTGGAGAATTCCATGGACTGTATAGTCCACTGGATGACAAAGAGTCGGACATGACTGAGCAACTTTCACTTTCTAAGACTACTGGGGCATATGGTAAATATATATTTACTTGGTAAGAAGCTGTTAAACTATTTTGCAGAGTGTCTGTACTATTTTACACTCCCAGAAGCACTATATGAGAGTTCCAGAAGCTCTACATCTTTGTCAGAACTTGGTGCCACCAGTATATTTAATTTTATCCATTTTAAGAGGAGCATAGTGGTATCTCATCCTGGTTTGAATTTGCATTTTCCTATTGGCTGATGTTGATCATCTGTATTGTTTGCTATCAGTATATCCTCTTTGGTAAAGGTCCAAGTCTTTCATCATTTTTAAATTCCCTTACTGTTGAGTCTGAAGATTTCTTTATATATTGGAATCAAGACCTGAGTTTTAAAGTTCTGGTTCGAGATGATGGCATAGGAAGATCCTGCAGCTCCCTCCACAGAGACTTGAGTCTAAAACTACTTGTGAAGCAATTTTCTCTGGAAAAACTGAAAGGGCAATGCAAAAAACTGAGCAATGCAAACAAGAAAAAAAAAAATCAAAATAGGTAGAAGATACCAGGAGGCAATCACATCATGAACCCCACCCCACCCCCACCAAGGCTTCCCTGGTGGCTCAGATAGTAAAGAATCTGCTTGTAATGCAGCAGACCTGGGTTCAATCCCTGGGTTAGGAAGATCCCCTAAAGAAGGGAATGGCTACCACTCCAGTATTCTTGCCTGGAGAATTCCATGGATGGAGGAGTCTGGTGGGCTACAGTCCACAGGGTTGCAAAGAGTCGGACACGACTGAACAACTAACACTTTCACTTTTCACCACCATCACAATGACCCACAGTTGGAGAGAACTCAAAACCTGGAAGTTCCTCCCTGAGAAGCAAAATATTTGAACCTCATATCAGGCACCCCAACTTATAAGATCTGCTCTTGAAAGACAAGCTTCCAAAACATCTAGCTTTGAAAGCCAACAGGGCTCTCAAACACAAGATCCACAGGACTGTTTGATCTGAGAACTCTGAAAGGTCTCAGCCAAGGTCTCAGGTCAGAGGCCACAGATCACACCCAGAAATAAAGTGAAAGAAGCTCATTTGCTAATACCAAAGCACTGGTTCTAAGGGGTAATGGAGTGGTGGTTTAATCCTAAGACATGTCTGACCCTTGTGACCCCATGGACTGTAGCCCGCCAGGCTCCTCGGTCCATGGGATTCTCCAGACAAGAATACTGGAGTGAGTTGCCATTTCCTTTTCCAGGGGATCTTCCCAATCCAGGAATAGAACCCCAGTCTCCTGCATTGCAGGCTGTTTACCGACTTAACTTCAAGGAAAGCTCCCCTGAGGGGCAGGCATCTAATTTAATGTGCACATCTAGAAGTTTCCTGGAACCCTCTCTGGGGATTAAGACAGCAGGCACTGCTTTCACAATCTCCCTCTGCCTGGCTCCAGCTAGTTGGCATCATCTATATATTTTTTTTAATTCCAGGGCTTTTATTTTTCTCTTATTTTTTTCTTTTTCCTGTAAATATGATCTCTACACTTTCCCTCTGCCTTTCTACAGCCAGTAGGCCACGTTGTGCTCCCCTTCTTCCACACTCCAAAGCACTATCTTCTAAAAGGCAGGATTTACACACATTTGGTGCCTGAATTTTGTGACTGCCACCCAGGGGATGCCCTTTGATTGCTGACTCTGGAGACCAGGGGAGACTACATTCCTGGGTCCCGTGGGACTTAGCAATTGTAGAGAGTTTTTGCAGACTCTCACTGCCAAGGCACTGCACAGACAGTAAACTGAAACATACACTAAGGTTTTCCATGAAAGAGGCCTATTTGCTCATGCAGGACCTCTGCCCTGAAGGGCAGGCTCTGTCTGACATGCTTCTAGGGGCTAATGGATTTGCTCTCAGGGAACAGAGGCCAGAGAACACAATCTTTGTGCCCTCCCTCTGCCTTACTGGTGTCTCCCCCAAAAGGAGCTGTACCCTTGTCTGGCACCCCCATTTTTGCAGTTGCCATCAGGGTACATGGTTTGGCTCTGGTGGCCAGTGGAGCTTATGCGCACCATTCCCCAGGACTGTAACCAACAGAAACAGAGCTCTTAAACATCTACCAACCCAACAGCACAGGCTTCCCAGGTAGTGCTAGTATAAAGAAGCCACCTGCCAAGGCAGGAAACGTCAGAGACATGGGTTTGATCCCTGGGTTGGGAAGATCCCCTGGAAAGGAAAGGGCAACTCACTCCAGCTGGGTGGAGAATTCCAAGGACAGAGAAGCCTGGCGAGCTAGGCTACAGTCCATAGGGTCGTAAAGAGTTGGGAACAACTAAAGCAACTTAACATACACACATGCACACACCCAGGGCACAGCAAGAAGCAACATATCAAGAGCTCAGACTTTCTGTGAAAGAAGGCTGTTATCTAACCACCCTAGCTGCAGCCTGAGGGGCAGGCTTCCAATCAAACTCACATCTAAGGACTGGCTGTAATCCCTTCTAGAGATTACTGAAGGCAGGAGCTACATGCAATCTCTCCTGCTGTTGCACAAAAGAAAGCCAAAATCTCCCAGAGGGGAGCTTTTATACATTTCTGTTGCCCTGCCTTTTAATGTCTGGTGCTCTGATTTTTGTGACGGCTGCTGAGGGGACACGCCTCAATCCCTGGCTCTGGGAGCTTGCATTCCTGGATCCCACAGGACAGTAACAATCAGAGAGACCATTCTTGGTAGGCTACTACCCTAAGTACACTGCACAGTGGCGAAACATATCTACTTTTTCTGTGAAAGAGGCCTAGCTGCTTGTCCTGGAGCTTTAGCTTAAGTGTCACACTTCAGGTTTGACTCATAACTAAGGACCTACAGAGCTGCTCTCAGGGAACATAGAATGGTGGATGCCATCCTTCACTCACCATCTGCCTCACTCCAACTCACCAGAATCTCCCAGAAAAGAGCTTAGACACTCATCTGGAGCCCCATTTTTGGGACTACCATCCAAGGGACATCTCTATTAGCCTTGCTCAAGTGACCGGCAGTGCTTACTCTTGAAGTTACAGAGACTGCTATATATTTTTATACTTGGGGACTTCTCTGGCAGTCTGGTGATTAGGGCTTTCAGTGTACAGGGTGGTTTGATCCCTGGTCAGGGAGCTAAGATACCAAGTGCCTTATGGCCAAAAAGCCAAAGCATGAAGCAGAAGCAATATTGTACAATTCAATAAACATTTTTTAAATGGTATACATCAAAAAAAAAATCTTTAAAGAAAAAAATAGCCTTAGTCAAAGGGTCTGGCTTCCAATCAGCCTGAATATAGGTGTTGAGATCCTCCCTTTGGGGACATTGACAGTTCTGGGAGAACTCTTAACTACTAGAAGTTATCAAGCCTATAATAAACTACTTGGGGAATCATGAAAGATTGAGAGACTACTAAGACCTAGGGCAGAATTCAATAACAAGTTTCATCTACACAAAGCCAGTCTTCAAGACTGAGAGACATGGTTGTTCCATCTGCTGTATATAACCTGACACAGAGAATCAAACAAAATGAACAGGAACGTGTTCCAAACGAAAGAATATGATGAAACCTAAAATAACAATAATAATAACAACCCTAACAAAATGGAGATAAGTAGTTTACCAGATGAAGAGTTGAAAGTAAGGGTAACAAACATGCTAGCCAAACTTGGGAAAAGAATAAATGAACTTGGTGAGAATTTCAGCAAAGAGATAGAAAATATAAGAAAGTACCAAATAAAAGTCACAGAGTTGAAGAATACAATAACTGACTGAATGATATACTAGAGTTGTTCAAAAACAGAATAGATGAAGTAGAAGAAACGATCAGTGAATTCAAAGACAAGTCAGTGGAACTCAGCCAAGGAAATAAATATCAAAGCCAAAATAAATAAAGTGGAGTCCAAAAAGAGTTGAGAAGACTAATAAAACTAAGAGATGGTTCTTTGAAAAGATAAAATTGACAAATTTTGAGATAATGTGCACGCTCAGTGGTGTGCAACTCTTTGCGACCCCATGAGCTGTGTAGCCTCCTGGCTCCTCTGTCCACGGAATTTTCCAGGCAAGAATACTGGAGAGAGTTGCCATTTCCTATTCCAGGGGATCTTCCTGACCTGGGACCAAACTGGTGTCTCTTGTGTCTCCTGCATTAACAAGCAGCTTCTTTTACCACTGTACCACCTGGGAAGCTAGTGAAAGTCAAGCAGTCATGTCCGACTCTTCGTGACCCCATGAACTATAGAGGCCATAGAATTCTCCAGGCCAGAATACCAGAATACTAGAGTGGGTAGCTATTCCCTTTTCCAGGGGATCCTCCCAACCCAGAGATCAAACCCAGGTCTCCTGCATCGCAGGCAGATTCTTTACCAGCTAAGCTACTAGAGAAGCCCAAGAATATTGGAGTGGATAGCTTATCCTTTTCCAGTGGATCTTCCCAACCCAGAAATTGAACCAGGGTCTCCTGTATTGCAGCTGGATTCTTTACCAGCTGAGCCACCAAGGAATCCTAGACTTAAACACACACAAAAAGAAAGAGGACTCAAATAAATAAACCAGGAAAGCAGTTGAGATGTCAGAACGGATACCACAGAAATAAAGAGGTTTCTAAGAAACTAACTATGCTCAATTTTACATTCAGAGTTGGACAACTTAGAAGAAATGGATAAACTCCTAGAAATATAAAACCTATCAAGACCGTATAATGAAGAAAAAGACCTGAGCAACCAATTACTAGTAAGAAGATTGAATTTGTAATCAAAAACCTCCCAATAAACAACAGCTCAGGGCCAGATATTTGGTGAATTCTACCAAACATTCAAAGAAGAATTAATATCATTTCTTCTCAAACTCTCTCAAACTCATTTTACAAGATTGGGATTACCCTGATAGCAAAACCAGACAAGGATAACCCAAGAAAAGGCGATAAAAGGTCAATATCCATGATGAAAATGATTCAAAACCCTCAACAAAATATTAACAAACCAAATATAACAATATATTAAAAGGATCATATACCATGATTAAGTGGGATTTATTCCAGGAATGCAAAGATGGTTCAACATCCACAAATCAATCATTGTGATACACCACATTAACAACACAAAGGAATGAAAATTATACAATCATCTCAATAGATGTAAGAAAAGCACATGACAAAAGTCAGCATGCATTTATGGTAAAAACTCAACTTTTTGAGAGTTACCTGTGAGTATAGAGAGAATGTAATAATAATAACAGTATAATAAAATTTTTAAATTATAATGACAATCATTAGAGGAAATCTGAAAAAAAATAATATTTTTTTTAAAAACAGACCTAATTCTATCACTCAGAACAAATGCAGAATATTTTAATGAACTTCTTTCTAGATCCCTCATCTCT
>SJXQ01007139.1:264142-285229 GCA_006408695.1 Aepyceros melampus | reverse complement strand
TGTTCGTAGTGATTCTTTCTAAGGCCCACTTGACTTCACATTCCAAGATGTCTGGCTCTAGATTAGTGATCACATCATCATGATTATCTGGGTCGTGAAGATCTTTTTTGTACAGTTCTTCCGTGTATTCTTGCCACCTCTTCTTAATATCTTCTGCTTCTGTTAGGTCCAGACCATTTCTGTCCTTTATCGAGCCCCTCTTTGCATGAAATGTTCCCTGGTATCTCTAATTTTCTTGAAGAGATCTCTAGTCTGTCCCCTTCTGTTCTTTTCCTCTATTTCTTTGCATTGATCGCTAAGGAAGTCTTTCTTATCTCTTCTTGCTATTCTTTGGAACTCTGCATTCAGATGCTTATATCTTTCTTTTCTCCTTTGCTTTTCACCTCTCTTCTTTTCAAGCTATTTGTAAGGCCTCCCCAGAAAGCCATTTTGCTTTTTTGCATTTCATTTCCATGAGGATGGTCTTAATCCCTGTCTCCTGTACAATGTCACAAACCTCCATCCAAGTTCATCAGGCACTCTATCTATCAGGTCTAGACCCTTAAATCTATTTCTCACTTCCACTGTATAATCATAAGGGATTTGATTTAGGTCATACCTGAATCGTCTAGCGGTTTTCCCTAGTTTTTTCAATTTAAGTCTGAATTTGGCAATAAGGAACTCATGATCTGAGCCACAGTCAGCTCCTGGTCTTGTTTTTGTTGACTGTATAGAGCTTCTCCATCTTTGGCTGCAAAGAACATAATCAATCTGGTTTTGGTGTTGACCATCTGGTGATGTCCACGTGTAGAGTCTTCTCTCGTGTTGTTGGAAGAGGGTGTTTGCTATGACCAGTGCATTTTCTTGGCAAAACTCTATTAGTAAAACTCTTTTACTCACTGGGTGACAATAACTATCCTCACCCCCTGCCCGGTGTGACAACCAAAACATCTCGAGACATGGTACCTGTCCCCTGGGGAAAATTAGCCCTGGTTGAGAACCACTGAGTTACTACAGGCAAGATCCTCAGCAAAGAGCTTGGCATATTATAAATATCCCAACAACAGACACAGAGAACAGATTTGTGATTGCCAAGGGGGAGGGGGTGGGGGCAGGGAAGGACTAAAGTTTGAGATTAGCACCTGCGAACTATTACATAGAGGATGGATAAACTACAGGGTTCTACTGTTATAGCACTGGGAACTGTGTTCAATATTCTGTTAAAAAAAATAATGGAAAAGAAGAAACATCAGTGAGTTCAGTCACTCAGTTGTGTCTGACTCTTTGCAACCCCATGGACTGCAGCATGCCAGGCTCCTCTGTCCTCCTCTATCTCCCAAAGCTTGCTCAAACTAATGTCCATTGAGTCCATCCAACCATTCCATCCTCTGTTGTCCCCTTCTCCTCCTGCTTTCAGTCTTTCCCAGCATCAGGGTCTTTTCAAATGAGTCAGTTCTTCACATCAGGTGGCCAAAGTATTGGAGTTTCAGCTTCAGCATCAGTCCTTCCAATGAACATTCAGGACTGATTTCCTTTAGGATTTACTGGTTGGATCTCCTTGCAGTCCAAGAGATTCTCAAGAGTCTTCTCCAACACCACAGTTCATAAGCATCAATTCTTTAGCACTCAGCTTTCTTTATAGTCCAACTCTCACATCCATACATGACCACTGGAAAAACCATAACTTTGACTAGACGGACCTTTGTTAGCAAAATAATGTCTCTGTTTTTTAATATGTTGTCTAGGTTGGTCATAGCTTTTCTTCCAAGGAGCAAGTGTCTTTTAATTTCATGGCCGCAGTCACCATCTGCAGTCAGTTTGGAGCCCCCCCCCACCCCCAAATAAAGTCTGTCACTGTTTATATTGTTTCCCCATCTATTTGCCATGAAATGATGGGACCGGATGCCATGATCTTCGTTTTCTGAATGTTGAGTTTTAAGCCAGCATTTTCATTCTCTTCTTTCACTTTCATCAAGAAATTCTTCATTCTTCACTTTCTGCCATAAGGGTGGTGCCGTCTGTATATCTGAAGTTATTGATATTTCTCCCCACACATTAGCTGACGGCACCCATATTATTGTTAATATTGTCATCATCATCACCAGTAGTGATAGGGTGTATTAGTTAGGAGAACACCAGCCCTTGTTAAAAAGCAACCCCCCAGTTACAGTCCTATAGCACAATGAAGTTTGTACTTCGCTTTCTTAGCCAGTACAGGTGTCTCTGGTGGCCTGCCAGCTCTCCATAAGGTAAGCTCCATGTTTCTTCCACCTGGTAGCATTCCCCTCTCCTCAGTCCCCAGAGGCTCCAGAAGCATCTAGAAATGCCTGGGAAATATTCAGAAATGCTTGGAAAGAGAGGCATACCTGCCTCATAAGCTGCTTGGCCTGGAAGTAACTTACATCACTATTGGTCACATCCCATTGGTGCAAACTAGTCACATGGTACCATCTAGCTGCAAGGGATCCTGGGAGATGTAGTCCCTGGCTGTACAGCCATTTCCTGGTGGCAATTACACATGAGGGAAGCAGGAGCATGAATCTCTGGATGATGATTGGTTGCCTCTACCATTCATGAACATGATGCTCTGCTGGTCCTAGAGATCTGTGTGGTCCTTTTCTGTTACCCCCTCATCCTTGTGACCACAGTCTACTGCTCCTGGGTCCAACAAAAGGGATCTGTTGGAACAGAGCTCTCAGAATCTGTACAAAGGCAGGAGAACCAACTTGGAAAGAGGTCAAGAACCAGACTGGGCCTGAAGTTACTGGAAGGAGGAATATTCTCCTTTCAGGTCTGGTCCTGGCAGAGCCCCACCATCCATGGGGGTAAATGCACCCCGGCCATTTGTGTCTGCCCTCACGTTGCTGACTCAACACTTTGAGATCTCAAGAGACAGAGGGGACAGTGCTTGATCGTGTGTGCCACGCACTGGCCTGGGGAGGCTGAGAAGACGCATCTGGCCTACTGGTCCTCAATGCTGTCTGCTGCTCAGAGTCCCCTGGACGGCTCGGTGGCTACCGCTGTCCAGCGGCATCCCCAGATCGATGGACTTAGACCCCCTGGGGCTGTCCTCAGCCATGCCACCCTGAACACATCCAGTCTCGCCTGATCTTGGAAGCTAAGCAGGGTCAGGCCTGGTTAGCGCTTGGATGGGAGAACAGCCAGGGCTGCGTCCTGAACAGCTGCCTTTCGTCAAGCTCCCTTTGACCCTGAAATGCAGCCAGCGTGAAGAAAGGGCTCTCTGCCCTTTCAGTCTGAAGTGGGAAACTGACCACCTCAATTCACCTCCGCCCTGAGGTCACACAGGATGGGGGAGAGGTGGTTTCTTGGAATAGAGATGTTTTTAAGAAAAGAGGTGAACTGCTGGGCAACCCCGAATGACAGTTGTACATACCCCAGGTTATAAATCGTGCTATGCCTCCGTCTCCCTAGCATGAGAACACCCCAGGTCAGGGTACGTCCCCTACTCTTCACCCCCTTCTTGTCCAGGCGTTAAGCCCCATTTCCTCTCCCAGCTGGATACACATTTTCAAAGAGGACAAGCGTTATGGTGGCTTTCTAACCTAAAGGAAAGCATCTCTAGTGATAGAATTCTAGGTACTGGAAGAAATGAGGTAGTGGGGGCTGCTGGGAAGTGAGTGGTGTGTGTCCTGGGATGTTTCCTTAGCAATTCAAATCTTACAATAAGGGCTTTGGAAGGAAGGGCTATGATAGCTAGGGCACCTCCTGTCCATCTGGGGCTGATGGTAAAGGAGGGGAGGGAAGGAATGTGTACTCAGCCCAACCTGAGTGCACATTCCCAGCCTGACTTTTAAACTGCCGTGTTGTCTGGAAAAGTTTCTTAACTTATCTAGGCTCTTAGTTCCTACAACATTGATAGGAAGATGGTAATAGCACTTACCTAGCAGTCTTTGGGGGCTTCCCAGGTGGCTCAGACAGTAAAGAATCTGCCTGCCAAGCAGGAAACACGGGCACGATATCTGGGTTGGGAAGATCCCCTGGAGAAGGGAATGGCTACCCACTCCAGTATCTTGCCTGGGAAATCTCATGGACAGAAGAGCCTTGTGGGCTACAGTCCACGAGCTTGCAAGAGTCAGACACGGCTTCGTGACTAACAACAAAGCAGGATTTGAGGATGGAATAAGGGAATGTACACAAGCCTCAGCTCAGCGCCTGACTCACTGCACGAGACTCATCATGTCTGGTTTCCTGTCTCTTTGTTTTGTGCCATTTGAAGTCGCACAGTCCAGTCCAGTGTTGCTGTAGAACTACCAATCCCTGGGGAAGACAACATTAGGAAAATGGTAGAATATTTGAAAAGACTGGCAGGAACTAGATGGTGTCTAAAGAATAGCTTCCTGTACATTTGTTTGCTAGAGAAAACTTGGAAAGTGCAGAAAAGAGAAAGAAGAAAATGAAATATCCACTTTTACTTCCCAAAGGAAAAAAATTGTAAACATATTTCTTCGGCATTTCCTTCCCATGTCCCTTCTATTTATATTTTTAACAGAATTGAGATCATGCGGTATATATGTCAGGCTGCCCAGTGGCTCTAGTGGTAAAGAACCCGCCTGCCAGTGCAGGAGATGTAAGAGACACAGGTTTGATCCCTGGGTTGGGAAGATCCCCTGGAGGAGGGCATGGCAACCCACTCCAGGATTCTTGCCTGGGGAATCCCGTGGACGGGGGAGCCTGACAGGCTACGGTCCATAGGGTGACAGAGTCCCACACGACTGAAGCGACTTAGCAGAGCACAGTGTATATGTCAGTCATGTTCTGTTGCTTTCTTCATATGGAAGCATTTTCCCACATTGTTTCAAACTCTGCTGGAGTATCGCTTCCACAGTCATACAGCGCTCCCTGAGAAGGGGTGATGACTAAGCTCCCTGAGGCGATCCCCGACTATTGAACAGCTAGGTCGTTTCGATTGTCTTCTCCATTGCAAACATGTTGCACAGCATTTTTCTGTGCCACAGGCTTTTGCTGTATTTCCAGTACATCTTTAGGACACATTCCCAGGAGCAGAGTTACTGGGTCAAAGAGAAAGGAGGTTTTTTGTTTTTTTTTTTTTAAGGATCTTTAACTACATTTCCAGATTGCTGAGCTAAATTTGAAAGCAGAACCATCTTAGGAGCGTTTTTTTCAGCTTGCCGCCTGGCCTCGAAAAAAAAAAAAAAGCAACAGGGAGCTCTTTGGAAGGAGATGTGGATGGTGTCAACTTTTCCCCAAGATTCCAGGATGCTGGTGGGGGTGAGGGCAGGGGGCGGGGAGCCCCATTGCTCCCTCCTCGTGCCAACCCAGCCTCCCATCTGCCTCATAATTAAGCTTCAGGGGATGTTTGCAATCGCTCAGTGTTTTCCAGCACGTGTCAGGGTGACTGATGGGCTCGTCACAGCTTAGACACCCATCAACCCAGTGCTGGAGCTAGTTTAACCTTCCTTAACACCAGCCTCAAGGGCAACCCAAGGGCAGAGTTTGTCGTCTCCTCCCTCCCGGGCTCAGCCTTCCTGCTGCAGCTTTCCCTTCCCTGCATCCTCTCGCTCCTCTCAAAAATCTACAAGATGGACCCATGGTGGTGGTTCATCGCCACAAGTAAGACTGTTCTTCGGTTACAAGCTGCCAGCATTTTGAAGCAAGCACATGTAAATATTTCATTCCTGACAGTGAGATTTATTAAGAGAAACCTTGTGCATTTTCTGGAAGAATTTTAAGAGGCTTTTATTCATTGGGCATCCTAGAGCCTACGGAATTTGGTTCAGGGAGGGAGGGGAGTGTTGAGTATCATCTGTGAATGGGCTCTTTCCTTTTTCACATTCACACTTCAAAATCTGGGCTGAGTTCTGGCAGCTCAGGACTGGAATCAAGTCCTGAGCTAGAATAGAAGAGAGAGGTGGTGGGGAGAGGGGATGCTACCTGCTTTCAGAAATACCCCTTTGTGGGGTCTGTTCGAAGACTGCTCCATTAAGTTCAGTGGAGCTCAGAATATCAGCTTTATGACTGCTGCTACTGTAATAGTTATGCCACCAAACTAAGACTACAGTTATTCCTTCCCAATCTCTAACTGTAGGCCAGACTTCCCATTGAATCCTTGCCAAAAAAGACAGCAAGATAGCTTTTTATATCTGTTTTCCAATTGAAGAAACTGAGATCCAGAGAGGAGAGGTAGTGCTCGTGGGTGCACACACAGCTTCTAAGTGGTGTTTTTCTTGGTTTTAGTCGTTCAGTCACGTCCGACTCTCTTGCAACCCCGTGGCTCCTCTGTCCATGGGATTTCCCAGGCAGGAATACTGGAGTGGGTTGCCATTCCACTCTAGAGAATCTTCCCATCTCAGGGATCGAACCCACGTCTCCTGCATTAGCAGGCGGAGTCTTTAACACTGAGCCATCAGGAAAGTCCTGTAAGTGGTAGGGCAAGGATTTATAAAGCCTGGGTGGATCTGAATTCAGAGCAGCCCATGTACATTTTACCAGCTGGAAATCAAACTGTGTGCTCTGAGAGGCATCGCTTGACAGAAAATCGTCTGTTGCACATGGAAATGCACAAAGAACAGCGCGCGTGCTTGTGAGCTAAAACGCAAAGCTTGCTGTGTGCCAGGGACCAAGGGCTTTAAACATACATTTTTTGCTTAATTCTTAGGACAATCTTATAAAAACATGTTTTCTGCTTTATAAGTATGAAATTATAGGCTTAGAGAGCATAAGTACCTTTTGTTGTGAGCATCTATTGCCGTGTATCAAAGTGCCCCGGATTTAACAGCTCTAAACAACAACCATTCATTACAGCTCAAGATTTTGTGGGTCAGGGATCTGGGCAAGGTGTGCTGGTTGTGGGTGGACTGAGGTTTCCTGGTGGTGTTCAACTGCCTGGAGGGGTGTGAGGTGGTTGGCACATCAGCCAGGGAGGCTGGAGGTGTGGGGTCAGCTGGGATTGTCCATCAGAGTGCCTCCATGTGGCCTCAGGGTAGTCAGACCTCTGGTGGGCACCGAGGGCATCCAGAGAGGGCCCCTTGGACAGCAGTGGATGTATCCAATCTTTTAAATCTGGCCCAGAAAAGACAGAACATTCCTTCTGCTGTAATCCGGTGATCAGAGTATTTTTAAAAAAATTTTTTTAAGAAGTCATTGTTACCTTTTATTTTTTAAAATCTTATTTATTTCTGATTGAAGGATAATTGCTTAAAAATAATGGTTTGATTTCTGTCAAGGTCAATATGAAATAGCCATAGATATACATATGTCCCCTCCCTCCCACCTCCCACCCTTTCCCACCCCTCTAAGTTGCTACAGACATGGAAGCAACCTAGATGTCCACTGATAGATGAATGGATAAAACCAATGGAATACTGCTGCTGCTGCTGCTAAGTCGCTTCAGTCATGTGCGACCCCATAGATGGCAGCTCACCAGGCTCCCTCGTCCCTGGGATTCTCCAGGCAAGAACACTGGAGTGGGTTGCCATTTCCTTCTCCAATGCATGAAAGTGAAATGTGAAGTGAAGTCGCTCAGTTGTGTCCAACCCTCAGCTACCCCACGGACTGCAGCCTTCCAGGCTCCTCCATCCATGGGATTTTCTAGGCAAGAGTACTGGAGTGGGGTGCCATTGCCTTCTCCAAATGGAATACTACTTAGTCATAAAAAGGAACATATTTGAGTCCGTTTTAATGAGGTGGATGAACCTAGAGCCTATCACACAGAGTGAAGTAAGTCAGAGGAAAACAAATATATTTTTTAAATGTATTTATTTATTTGACTGCTCCGAGTCTGAGTGTAGCATGTGGGATGTAGTCCCCTGACCTGGTATTGAACCTGGTCCCCCTGCAGTGGGAGCACCAGGGAAGTCCTGGTCAGGGAAGCTTTAGAGCTTGCCTAGATGCAAGGGCTGGGAGCACAGACCCCACGTATTCTCAGGAGAAGCACCAAAGAACGTGTGGCAGATTTCAGGCACCACGTGTGCCTCAGATGACATACCTAGAGGGGTGCTGGTGAGGGGAAGCAGATTTGGAACCCAGGCCTCAACTCCACAGCTTTCCTCCAGCCCCAGATTGCTCGGGCACACACACACACAGCAGGGAGGTGCTGGAGACACCAGTGTGTACTAACCACGAGCCAACACGGAATCCCACCGCTTGGGGATGAGTTTGACTGTGCACAGCTTACAGAGACATCAACTCTCTCGGGCCAGGGAAGTGGCCTTCTCAGAGCCCCCCTGCTTTGGAGCGGCAGGGACCTCGTTTGTCTGATCCCACACTCTTTGTTCTGTTTCCCCACCCTCTGAAAACAGCACTTCAGGGTGTTCTGTTGACACCAATGAAAACAACCCAGAGATTTAATCCATTCAGGGACGAGTTGACCCAGTTTGGCAACACATTCACAGCCTTTGGCGGGATGCTTTGGTCAAGGTGACTGGAAGACATTTCCTGTCTTCCCAGAATAGATCATTTTGACCCCAAGTGAAGGCAGAAGAATGCTGAGTGCCTCTTACACTTGAATGAGGGCCAGACACAATGGGTTCAGGGACCTCCTCTGGCTCCACGAGGGGATGAGCCAGCTCTGCCGTTACCAGTACTGACCAGAGAGAAGAGCAGAAGATTGGAGAGGTTTGGGGGTAGAGAGGAGAGTTATCAGTGTCAACCTGAAGACCAGCTGAGCTCCGAATGGATCCCCTGTAAACACTGGGACACCAGCAAGAAGAGGAATCAGCCTGGTGCAGCTTCCTGTCCCCACTTTCTGCTGGTTCGAGCTGGGGGAGGAGACACCAGGAGAGACAGAAGGAGGTTCAGCTTCAATATCTGCTCTTGTGAAAGGACTTGTTAGTTTCCTGCAGGTCCAGAGGACAAACAGAGCTAGGTTTGAGCCACGTGGCTGGTGCCCCCCAGAGGACCAGCTGCAAGGTGAGGGGACCTCAGCCAACAGGAGACTGTCTTATCTTCCAGAATTGACCACCAGACGTTGGGGGAGGTCAACCGGAGGTGGGTTTTCTATCAAGGAGCCATGGAGGGGGCTCTCAGGCAAGGCAGGGCTGCAGTGAGCAGGTGTGGCCAGGCCCGCCAGCCCTGTTCTGTACAACCATCTTCTCTCTGACATATAGCTCAACCACATGTCCAGACTCCTTGCCATTGTAGGTGGATCTGTGACTGAGCTCAGCCAATGGGATATAAGCTGAAATGATATACGGGGCTCCTGGGTCTGGTCCATAAAGACCACCCACTCGAGTTCCTTCATGTATCCTCCTCCATATGGCTTTCTGGTCATGATGACATGAAGCCACATGTTAAAGATGGCAGGACCTCTTTCTGCCTGGGGCCCTGAATGATGTTGTGGAGGAGAGCTGGTCTCTAATACATTCTCCCCACTACAGTTGTTATGTGAGCGAGAAATGAATACCCTTGGAAGGAAAGCTATGACAAACATAGACAGCATATTGAAAAGTAGAGATGTCACCTTGCCGACAAAGGTCTATCTAGTCAAAGCTATGGTTTTTCCCATAGTCATGTACCAGATGTGAGAGTTGGACCATAAAGAAGGCTGAGCACCGAAGAATTGATGCTTCTGGACTGTGGTCCTGGGGAAGACTCTTGAGAGTCCCTTGGACTGCAAGGAGATCCAACCAGTCAATCCTAAAGGAAACTGACCCTGAACATTCATTGGAAGGACTCATGCTAAAGCTCCAATAATTTGGCCACCTGATGCGAAGAACTGACTCAGATTGCGGGCAGGAGGAGAACAGGGTGACAGAGGATGAGAGTCTTATGGTATCATTGACTCAACAGACATGAGTCTGTGCAAACTCTGGGAGATAGTGAAGGACGTTGAAGCCTGGCATGCTGCAGTCCACAGGACCAGAAAGAGTCAGACACGACTGAGCAACTGAATGGCAACACACCTATTAATTTGTAGGAAGTCTCGTATTTCCACCAGATCCTGTCTGGGTCTTGAGGGCAGTTTTGGAGTCTGACCTGGGTTCAAACACCATAGTCCCAGTCCTGACTGTGGGAAAGGAACTTAGCATCCTGACCTCAGTTTCCCCATCTGAGAATCTGGCACAAGACCCAGCTCCTAGGGTCGAGGTGAGGACTGAAAGAATCACGTACATCAAGTTCCTGGCACAAGCGAGGAGGAACCCCTTAATCTTTGTGATTTCAAACACAGGTAGAGGAAGGGAAAGATTAAAGGGATAGGAAGCCACTGGAACAAAGCTCTAAGGAGTGTCCCGCTGGGAGTTTCCTGTGCTCCCTCTGTGCCCTGTACTGGTCCTCAGAATGGCCCACCTCAAACAGGGCTCTAATCATATCAGCCCCCCGCTGGGAATCCTCTGATGGTGGCTGCTACTGATGAGATAAAAGCCAAGCGCCTCAGCCTGGCAACTGCAGCCCTTAAAGAACCCTCCCTACCCAGCTGGTTCCCCCATCCTCTGTCTGCCCACCCTGCCACAGCAGATTACAGACAAGCCCTAAAGTCTGTGGGTACCATGTTCCTGGATAACCCTGAGCTCCCTGTGTCGGAGGTGAATCTCACATGATTGTGACCATAAAATCGACACTGAATACAATATATAGAATTCTAGTTAACTTCAACATTTGCTTTTCACTGTTGCTATTGTTCAGTCGCTAAGTCATGTCCAACTCTTTGCGACCCCAAGGACTGCAGCACGCAAGGCTTCCCTGTTCTTCATTATCTTCCAGAGGTGGCTCAAACTCATGCACAGTCAGTAATGTCATCCAACCATCTCATCCTCTGTTGACCCCTTCTCCTCCTGCCCTCATCTTTCCCAGTATCAGGGTCTTTTCCAATGAACTGGCTCTGTACATCTCATGGCCAAAGGATTGGAGCTTCAGCATCAGTCCCTTCCAGTGAATATTCAGGCTTGATTTCCTTTAGGATTTGATCTCCTTGCTGTCCAAGAGACTCAAGAGTCATCTCCAGCACCACAATTTGAAAGCATCAATTCTTCAGCACTCAGCCTTCTTTATGGTCCAGCTCTCACATCCTTACATGACTACTGTAAAAGCCATAGCTTTGACTAGATGGACCTTTGTCAACAAAATGATGTTTATGCTGTTTTTTAATATGCTGTCTAGGTTTATCATAGCTTGCCTTCCAAGAAGCAAGCATCTTTTAATTTCATGGCTGCAGTCATCATCCACAGTGATTTTGGAGCCCAAGAAAATCTGGCACTGCTTCCACTTTTTCCCATCTATTTGCCATGAAGTGATGGAACCAGAGGCCATGATTTTAGGTTTTGGAATGTTGAGTTTTAAGCTAGCCTTTTCACTCTCTTTCACTCCCACCAAGAGGATTTCCATATATTTATATAAAAGTAGAATTGTAAGTCATAAATGAAATGAAGTTTATCTCCAATTGTCCACAAGCCCTACTGCTCCCTACTGCATCACTGTATGGCTCACCTTCTCCTGTGTCATCACATATATGAATGGGAAAGAGAGCTGTTTTTAGTTCTGACTTCAATGAGACAAGCCAACATTGCTGTAGATTCTCTTATTAACCTTGAGGGAACAGTAAAACTTTGTTTTGTAAATCATATTTTAAATGTATGTTTAGCTTGGCAAATAATACACGGATACATGCTCAATGAAAAACTTTCATACAATTCAGAAAAAATAGAAAGTTCCCCATGACTTTCCTCAAACCATCAAGCCCGAGTCACATTCCAAATTCCTCCTTAGAGGTAAAACTTTGGTTGGTTCGATGTGTATCCTCCTAGACATGTTTTTAGATGTACGTGTGTGTGTGTGTGTGAGAGAGAGAGAGAGAGAGAGAGAGAGAGAGAGAAGAGGTGAGTATGGGAGCAAGAATGATACCAAACCAGACTTGGGTCCACTACCCCATCTGCTGACACTGGCTTGTGGTGAAGGAAAATGCAGAGTTTATTGCAGGTGCTAAGCAAGGAGTCCTGGGGGGCTAGTGCTCAAAAGCACTCAGACTCCCTGTTGGGTTTCAGGGAGATGTGCTTGTTTATTGGCTGCGCTGGGTCTTCACTGCTGGGCGGGCTTGCCTCTAGTTGCAGTGAGTGGGGGCTGCTCTTTGTTTTGGCTCACGGGCTCTAGAGCACAGGCTCGGTAGTGGTGGCACACACACTGGCTTGGTTGCTCCATGGCAAGTGAGATCCTTTGGGACCAGGGCTTGAACCCGTGTCCTCTGCGTTAACAGCAGGCAGATTCTTTACCACTGAGCCAGCAGGGAAGCCCTAGGAGACATTTTTTAAGGCTGGGTGGTGGAGGGGAGCCACAGAGCATATGATCAGCTCCTGCACAGCTCTCTGGTTGGTTGATGGGACTTAACAGGGTGATGTCCCAGGGGCTAACATGATCAGTCCTGAGGCAGCTATAGGTCTGGGTCTGTATCAAGCACTTCTTCCATTTGGTGTGGGTTTTAGCATCTGTGAAACAGCTCAGGAAATGTGCATCAGATGCTGTTATCCAGGCACTTCAGAGAGGAGCTAAAACAGAGGCTATGGGGGGCGGTCTGTCCTGGGACGGCCCCACAGGGTCCTGCTCAGTTATAAGAGTATATAATGTATATGTGTGTGCTGTGCTTAGTTACTCCGTCATGTCTGACTCTTTTGTGACCCCATGGACCGTGGCCCGCCAGGCTCCGCTGTCCATGGGATTTCCCAGGCAAGAATACTGGAGTGGGTTGCCATTTCCTTCTCCAGGAGATCTTCCTGACCCAGGGATCAGACCCAGGTCTCCTCTGTCTCCTGCATTGGCAGGAGGATTCTTTACCACTGAGCCACCTGGAGAGCCCCAAAATGTTTACATACTTCAGTTAATGTTTTTAGAATATTGGTATCATTGTATGCTGGAGAAGGAAATGGCAGTCCCTTCTAGTATCATTATCTGTAGAATCCCATGGACAGAGGAGCCTGATGGGCTACAGTTTATGGGGTCGCAGAAGAGAGAGACATGACTCAGTGATTAAAGCACAACATTGTGTGTGTGCTGTTCTCCATCTTTTCTTGTCCATCAGCAGTATGTGTTGTAGAATTTTTCATGTCACAATGTTGGGATTCAGCCCATTCGTTCTGGGGTAGCATACTATGTTATAAGGTGGCTGGATTGTAATTGATTTGGCTTAGAGCATCAGAAACTGGCAGTCCAGCAGCCACATCCAGGTTACACGTGTTGTGTTTCGCCGGAACCATTCTTTGCTTTCCTAATTTGAATGCAAATGGATTTAACAATGTTTGAGAAATGTCCTTTTCTGTTCTGGACCAACGGTCCTGTGTGCAGGGCAGCAAAGTCGAGACATGTAATGAACAGAATTTTGGACTCAGTGGGAGAAGGAGAGGGTAGGGTGATCGGAGAGAACAGCCTTGAAACATATACATTACCATATGTAAAGTAGACAGCCAGTGGGGATTTGATGTATGACACAGGGTACCCAAAGTTGGTGCTCTGTGGACAACCTGAAGAGACAGGGTGGGGAGGGAAATGGGGGGTGTTCAGGATGTGGGGGACACATGTATACTATGGCCAATTTGTACTGATGTATGGCCAAAAAAATCACAATATTGTAAAGTAATAATCCTCCAATTTAAATAAATTTAAAAATGTTTTAGAAGCGTCTTGTTATCACCAACAGTACTTCCGTGAACAGCCACGCCTACTCCTCTTTGTTGGTGTGTGTTACCTAAGGAAGATGCAAGAAGGAGGTTTGCCTAATAGGGAGGAATGAAAGGGGTCATGTGACCCAAAATGCAGTGTTAGGAGACTCAGACTAAGATTATGAAGTGGAGGAAGTTAGAGAGGGCACCTGAGAACTGTATTCTCAGGCGCTGCCAGGGACATGCAGCTGTTGAATGGCATGCTTCACTTTATACATGCGCATGTGCACACACACACACACACACACAGAGCTATGTGCCAGGGACCTTCTGCCCTTGTGCTTTAGGGATATGGCCACTTTTTTGGGGATCAGCTGCTCTCCCAGCCCCAGCGCAGAAAGGACAGAGGGCAGGGAGGGAAAGGAAGGTAAGGGTCAGGGGAGGGGGATGCCCTGGGCTCCGATATTCATCACAGCTTGGCGGTTTCCCCAGGGCTGGCCCCCGGACTCATGCCTTGCTAAACCTCAGGACAGTAACTAATGCATCCTCTTGGCTGAGGTCGGTCTCAAGGCTGGCCTCCTTCCTGTTTAGCAGGCTGGTGATGCTTGAAAGCTGCCCAGGGGGAAGCAGCCACTGCCTCAGCTGCTTCTGGGGCCGATGGCTTCCACGAGGGCTGGTCTAGTTCCTTGGGGTGAGCGCTGGAGTGAGGGTAATGGGAGCCGGGCGGGTGGGGCTACAGGCCTGTTCATCTAACTCAGGAACACATGCATTCTTAAGCCCTTAGTTGGATTCACAGCTGTGAGCTGGTATTAGCTTGTCTTAGTGAGCTTGGGTTACTTGGGTTACAAAATACTGTAGACTGGGTGGATTAAACAACAGGGGTTTGTTTCTCCCAATTCCAGAGGCTGGAAGTTCGCCATCAAGAAGCCAGCAGGGTTGTGTCTGATGAGAGTTCTCTCTGTGGATTTCACATGGTCGCCTTCTTACTGTGTCTTCATATGGCCTTTTCTTGGCGCAAGAAGGTGAAGAGAGAGACAGGAGGCAAACTCTGGTGTCTCATGAAAGGCCCTAATCCCATCCTGGGGGCCTCACTCAGACCTCATCTAAACCTAATCATCTCACAAGGGCTCACCTCCAAATACCATCACATTGAGGGTTAGAGCTTCATGAATTTGGAGTGGGAGTAGACTCAACTCAGTTCATAGCTGACTGGTAGGAAAATAAGGCTGAGGATGGCCAGGTCAATCTCAGGTATAAGTAGAGAGTTGTGGGGGAGATAACACCCTCAGTTCAGTTCAGTCGCTCAGTCGTGTCCGACTCTTTGCGACCCCATGAATCGCAGCACTCCAGGCCTCCCTGTCCGTCACCAACTCCCGGAGTTCACTCAGACTCACGTGCATCGAGTCAGTGATGCCATCAGCCATCTCATCCTGTCGTCCCCTTCTCCTGCCCCCAATCCCTCCCAGTATCAGACCCTATCTGCCCCTAAATAGGAGACTCCCCCTCCGCATATGTGAACTTGGTGCACGTGTGTGTGCTAAGTTGCTTTATTGATGTCCAACTCTTTGTGACCCTATAGACTGTAGCCAACTGTAGCCCGCCAGGCTCCTCCGTCCATGGGATTCTGCAGGCGAGAATACTAGAGTGAGTTGCCATGCCCTCCTCCAGGGGATCCTCGCTGCCTAGGGATTGAACCCACCTCTCTCACGTTAGTGCGTTGGCAGGCAGGTTCTTTACCACTAGTGCCACCTGGGAAGCCGCCTTGAACACGGTGGGTGGAGTCTAAATCCAGTCCTTTAGTGCAGAATGGGCTGTGAGTAGGAGCCTGAACGTCTGTGACTTTTTCTTGAGCTTAAATCTAACTTCCTCTACTGAATAACTTTCTGAGCTGGAAAAGATTACTTTTCTTCTAAGCCCAGTACTCTCAGCAATGAAATGGGATAATAAAAGTTGTTCTGGGGATGACATAAAGAGCATGGCACAATCCTTGGCATCACTCTGTAGTTCAGAGTATTTTGAGGCATTTTGGAATAAAAGGTTGCAGTTTCTGTAGTTTGCAGTTGTACCTTTTCAGAACACTGACTCAAAACTTTAAGGGAAAAAGAACCCTCAATGTCTTCAATGCCTTTGCTTTTTTTGGTGTTCAGTTAATCATTATCAGTGCATGGGCATTGCACACAGCCCTTCCCCTTTTTCTTCCTGGCAAGATTGTTATAATGTGTTGAAAATATTAATTATCCTCTTCACCTTATTCACAGGACTGGAAAAACAAATCTTGCTCCTGTGCTTGATAGAAAAAAAAGCACCTCCGTGTGTGTGTGTGTGTGTGTGTGTGTGTTTCCCACCCATTGTCCCCTTGGGTCATAACAAATTATTGATGCCAGTTCCTTTAAAAAGACAATTAATCCAATTACCTTCTTGTTGAATCAATGCTAATGTCTTTTTTCCTTTTAACTTGCAGGTTTCAGCAAGCCTGGCTGCCAGCAAAACTGAGGTAGGAAATGTGGTTCCGTTGTCTCTTTGGAGGACTTTCTGAAACCATTGTCTTCTGTGATGCGTGAAGTAGGGGCTGTGGTTGTGACTGCGCTCTGCACAGTCTCCTGGAGATTTGTCTCGCGTGTTGTCAGTTGCTTGGCTTCCGCGGTGCTGGGCTTGGGGCCGACTGGGTCACCCCTGGTCCTCCTTGTGGACTGCGTGCTGAGTAGCCTGATAAGAAGGTGGATGGCCTCAAACTGGCTTTCCCACTTGCTTCTGTCTTGGTGACTCCAGAGTCTGAATATCCACATGATGATTCTAGCTCCATCGAGACAAGTCCTTGCTTCAGCAGTGAGGCCTCCATCTGTCTCTCTGGTGGTTTCCATTCCTTCCCTCTTTCCTCTCCCAGTTCACCCTCTGGAGCAGTAAGGGGACTGTGACTGATGCTGACAGTAGGTAGAGAATTTAAAAAGATGTTTATCAGCAGTCACCAGCAGGGTGACCATCCATGAGGAACTGTACATGATGTCACTGAGTGGGTACATGCAAAATACACCCAGGGCCATGGAGCCATCATCCCAGTTGCAAGTTACTAGGTGTATTGAGCAATAGGCGTTGACCAGGGCCTTCACAGCCTCAGTTCTGTGTGACTTCATGCATCCATCACTTCCCCTGCTGAAACTCACTTTTCTCACATACTCAGTGAGGGTAGCTTGGCTCCTTTGGACCCGTCACATGGTTGTCAGGGGTCATATGGAATAAACAGTATGAGGCCAGATGCTGGCAGCATTCTACAAAACTTGACGGGAGATTGTTGCAAAGAGTGGAAACCAGTTCAGATGTCTGCATCCTTGGATAGGATAGCTTGGTGTGCAAAAGTGTTCCAGAAACTGTGGTTCACTGGGCTTCCCAGGGGGCGCTAGTGGTAAAGAACCCACCTGCCAATGCAGGTGATGTAAGAGACGCTGGTTTTATCCCTGGGTGGGGAAGATCCCCTGGAGGAGGGTATGACAAACCACTCCAGTATTCTTGCCTGGAGAATCTCATAGACAGAGGAGCCTGACGGGCTACAGTCCGTAGGGTCACAAAGAGACAGACACGACTGAAGCGACTTGGCACATGGTTCATGAGTGGTGTGAATGTTACTTTAGATGCCTGGCGAGGCTGATCACTGGGAGAAGAAAGTCAGGATGCAAAAGGATGGAGTGGGTTAAGGAGCTGCTAGTGCCACCTGCTTCCTGATGATCTTGGGGGCAATTCCTCGGGCCACTCATGTGTCACCCAAAGCTCCTTTCCTCATTTTCAGAGTGAGAATGGCAATACCTCACACAAGGTTGCTGAGAGCATTAAAAGGGCCATGCTGCGTTAGGTCTTTAAATTTACTCTCAACAGAGAACCAGTTTCCATGTATCCAGTGCCTACCTATACCATTCACCATGTAAAGATTTCACATGCATCACCGTATAAAATCCTCACAGAAATCTCAGGATGTATCCTCTACTATAGTTTCCATTTCACAGAAAAATAAACTGAGGCTCAGAGAGACTCGGTGACTTTCCTAGAACAATTTGGCTAATAGAGAGAGAGAGAGAGAGTGAGAGAGAGAGACTGAGAGTGAGTTGGGATTTGTAATTGTGTCCAGCAAGGTACAAAGGGCTGGTGGTTAACTTCCATGCCGTGTGTCTTAGTCAGTTCATGGACTGGGGGACTTGGTAATTCATTATTCAGCGTTTAGACAGATGGGAAGCTCAAGATCAAGGTCCTGGCAGATCCGGTGTCCACTGAGGACCCTCATTCTGGGTTTCAGATAGTATCTCACTGCATCCTCACATGACACGGGAAGCCGAGAGAGAGCAAGTCCTTCTGCCTCTTTTTGTTGTTGTTGTTCAGTTGCTCAGTCGTGTCTGACTCTTTGTGACCCCGTGGTCTGCAGCAGGCCAGTCTTCCCTGTCCTTCACCACCTCTTGGAGTTTGATCACATTCATGTCCGCTGAGTCAGTGATGCTATCAACCATCTCGTCCTCTGTCATCCCCTTCTTTTCCTGCCTTCAATCTTTCCCAGCATCGAGGTCTTTTCCAATGAGTTAACTCTTTGCATTAGGTGGCTAAAGTATTGGTGCTTCAGATTCAGCATTAGCCCTTCCAATGAATATCCAATATCCAATTAATATCCAATATCTCTTCTTGCAAGGGAACTAATCCCACTCCTGAGGTTTAATCACTTCCAGGCCCCCTCCCCCACCTCTTAACACCATCACCTTGGGGGACAGGATCTCAGTATATGAATAGCAGCATGTAAACACCCAGATCATGGCCTGGTGCCTAGTGGGTGTTGATAAATGGTAGCTGTCACTCCTTGGGGACTCTGCTTTCTGTCAATAGAGCATATCTGCCTATGTCGCAGTGCTCTAGAATCAGCACCATGGACAGATGCCTGTTTCCTATGATCCCCATCCCCCGGAGAAGAAAATGGCAACCCACTCCAGTATTCTTGCCTGGAGAACTCCATGGACAGAGGAGTCTGGCAGGCCACAATTCATGGGGTCACAAAGGGTCAGACACGACTGTGTTGAGGGACTAATGTTTCACACACTCACCTTCTCTACCCTCAGCCCCCAGGAACAGTCTCACATTTGTGCTTCATTTGGCAGTTTAAAACAAATAATCAACAGTAAAGCACCTTTACATATGTTGCCCCTTTTCAATTTCACAGAAATCACACATGGCAGGATTTTTGTTATCCTTATTTCCAAATTAAAAATTGGAGTTTTGGAGACTCGCAATACTTTAAACTTAGTTGAAATAATGTTTAATGTTCTAGCAATTCCACTCTATAGGAGCCCCTGGTGGCTCAGAGGTTAAAGCATCTGCCTCCAATGCAGGAGACCCGGGTTCGATCCCTGGGTCGGGAAGATCCCCTGGAGAAGGAAATGGCAATCCACTCCAGTATTCTTGCCTGGAGAATCCCACGGACTGAGAAGCCTAGTAGGTTACAGTCCACGGGGTCGCAAAGAGTCGGACACGACTGAGCGACTTCACCTTCACCTTCAATTCCACTCTTGCTTGTGTGCCCAATGGCCACCAAAAGATGTACACAATAATTTTCATAGAAGCTTTATTTATCATAGCCAAAAAATAAACAAACTTAATGTCCATTAACAGGATAATGAATAAATGGTGATATAGTCATACCATGGAATGTAGGATGCTAATCAGAAATAGTTATCAATGGATATAGGAAACAGCCTTTATGGATTTTATATATATATATGTTTAAATATTATGACTTTTTAAAAAGTTTTTATTTATTTTTGGCTGTGCTGGTCTTCACTGCGGCATGAGCTTTTCCCTAATTATGACAAGCGGGGGCTACTCAGTAGTCGGGGTGCACGGGCTTCTCACTGCGATAACTCTCCTTGTTCCGGAGCGTGGGCTCTAGCACACTAGGCTTTAGTAGCTGCAGCCAGTGGCTTCAGTAGTTGTGACCTCCAAGCTGTGGAGCACAGGCTCAGTAGTTGTGGTGCACGGGGTTTGTTGCTCTGTGGCATGTGGGATCTTCCTGCATCAGGGGTCGGACTCGTGCCTCCTGCATTGGCAGGGGGATTCTTTACCACTGAGCTGCCCAGAAAGCCCAGAGTAATAATGTTGAGTTAAAAATACATCCTGAAAGAAAAATACATCCTGTATGATTTCATTTATGTATAAAACAACATTCACCTCTGAGTGGGTGATAAAAGTAACAGTCTGGGTTACCTTTAGGCCAGGACACAAGAGAGCCAGCTGGGCAATGGGAATACTCAACACCTTTGTCTAGATATAGTTACATAGGGTACCATCATGTGTAAAATTTATGGAGCTCTGCCCCTAAGATGAGTGTACTTTATGGTATATAATTTGTATACCAAGGAAAACAGTGAAGGTACCTGGTTAAAACAAAAAGCAGCAACAAAAATGAAAAAACACAGCATAAAAAGTATAGCACAAGATAATGAAAACAAGGGAATGAGGAAGTGTGTGTGCTCTCAGCGTAGAGAAAAAACTGTAGATCAAAAATAGCCTAAGCTCACCCATTCATCACCCATTCATTCATTCATTCATTCAAATTCCAGAGTCCTATGTCACAGATGGAATAGGTTTAAAACTCACACACAAAACTTTTCCTTTCTCCTAACCAGTGTTTCTGAGGCTAAGTTATAATTGTTGGAGCCAGATCATATTTTTTGCACTCCTGCAGGGAGGTAACCTTTTATTAATTGAATTTCTAATGGCAATTCATCAAAGCAAGCGATCACCATTATTTAATGTGTGATCCATATTCACGGCATGCTCTGTTAGGTAAATAATATGGCTCTGAGAAAGTGCTTCTGTGAGGTCCTTTTCCTTCTCAAATGGCTTTCCTTTTTTTCCCCCTAAGTACAGACAAACAGTTGTAATTTAAACAGAACAAACCCCACCTGTGGAGGAGACGTTGGTAAAGGCAGACAAGAAGAATTAACAAACCCACAGAAGCAGTGAGAATGAATGGCTTTGCCAGTTCCTTTTCTCTCTGCAGATTGACAGTGGATATGTGAATAACGTTTGCTAAATCTGGACTTTGAAAACATGACAGCAAGCTGTTTGTGCCAATAATTTTTCATGGCATATGCCACCCCTCCCCGCCCCACACAGTTTTAATAAGATGGCACATGGACTATTGAGGAATGTTAAAACCCTGCAGAGGAAAGAGCTTTATCTTCTGACCAAATTCTGCCCAGCAATGTTTATGACAGCTGAAGAATTTATCTTAAATTCCCTCTGCTTGCTGCAAAGCACATGGCCCTTTGTCCCCAAGCAGCCTGTAAGAACCAAACTAAGATGTCACATACATAATATAACAGATAAATGGCCCAATTTTCATGTCCACATGATGAATGGAATGCAAGTTCAGCACACACGTATTTGCACATTAATTGGCCCTGCATGGTTCCATTTTGTTCCTGAGTTGCGACTGTACGTCTCCTGGACTCTTTCCCCTTCAGAATCATTAAGCCTGTTTTATCGCACAAATGCATACACATCTCCCCACCCTCCC
>SJXQ01007139.1:189420-263914 GCA_006408695.1 Aepyceros melampus | reverse complement strand
CTCTGACTACAGGGCGGCTCAGAGATCTGAGACCCAGCCCCCGGTGGCTGCACTGACAGCCAGACAAAGGAAGTTGTAGGCAAGGATGTTTGAAAAAAAAAAATCATTTCTTTTTAGTTACCAGTTGGTTTCTTGCCTCACCTTAATGATTTCCTGTTGATAGTTTAATGGCAATATAAACCCCGTGGAGGGCCTCAATTTTGACAAATTGGCTGGCTCCTATTTCATGGCAAAGCAATCGAAATGATTTTGATTGATATTACAGTCTCGCTATCCCAAATAATTGCAGTGGGAAGTAGTGCAGGTGGCAGAACCTGGTGGCCTCAGAGAAAGGTACGTGGAATCTTGCTTCCACCAGTCCCTGTGTCCATCTCGAAGGAAGCTTGAACCCAGGCCAAGGAATCGTGCATTTTTCTTGTTTCAATCCTGAGTCTCAGAAAAGCAGATCCAGGGGTTACAGGGCCTCTGAATACTCTGGCCCAGTTGGAGAGAAGCCAGAACTTTTGAGAAGAGACTAAATTTCTTTCACTGTGAACAAAAGGCCAGTCCTGGCTGTTCCAAGTCACTTGAGAAGTGAGAACATTTTACAGGAGAAAGTTGAGCTACTGCACCAAGAGGGTTACGGTGGGGAAAGCCACACGCTCTGGAGTCTTAGAGATGGGATAAGAATCATGGGTTAACAATTTATAAGTTACGTGCCTGCGGTCAAGTCACTTCACTGATGAACAGGTTTCTTATCTGTACAACGGCAAGAATGAAAACCGTCCCCTCAAAAGATCAATTTGAATTTGAAAATTTCATAATCCGAAGACAGTACCTGGCACAGAACAAATGATCCACAATTATTATTTTGCTTCCTCACACAACCCTGTGTCTTTTATCTCTTGTATAAAGTAAGAGCATAAATAAATAACTAGAAGTTTAGCTTGAGACCCGTGGCTTTGAAAATGTGCTTTGGTGATTTTGCATCATGGTGGACCCACACCTTAAGCAGGCAATTTATTTAAGTGCAGGTCAGGAAGAACAGTTAGAACTGGACATGGAACAACAGACTGGTTCCAAATAGGAAAAGGAGTACATCAAGGCTGTATATTGTCACCCTGCTTATCTAACTTCTATGCAGAATACATCATGAGAAATGCTGGGCTGGATGAAACACAAGCTGGAATCAAGATTACCGGGAGAAATATCAATAACCTCAGACATGCTGATGACACCATCCTTACGGCAGAAAGTGAAGAGGAACTAAAGAGCCTCTTGGTTAAAGTGAAAGAGGAAAGTGAAAAAGTTGGCTTAAAGCTCAACATTTAGAAAACTAAGATCATGGCATCCGGTCCCATCACTTCATGGGAAATAGATGGCAAAACAGTGGAAACTGTCAGACTTTATTTTTTGGGGCTCCAAAATCACTGCAGATGGTGATTGAAGACATGAAATTAAAAGACCCTTACTTCTTGGAAGGAAAGTTATGACCAACCTAGACAGCATATTAAAAACCAGAGACATTACTTTGTCAACAATGGTCTAACAAGGCTATGGTTTTTCCTGTGGTCATGTATGGATGTGAGTTGGACTATCAGTTCAGTTCAGTCGCTCAGTCGTGTCCGACTCTTTGCGACCCCATGAATCGCAGCATGCCAGGCCTCCCTGTGCATCACCAACTCCCGGAGTTCACTCAGACTCGCGTCCATCGAGTCAGTGATGCCATCCAGCCATCTCATCCTCTGTCATCCCTTTCTTCTCCTGCCCCCAATCCCTCCCAGCATCAAAGTCTTTTCCAATGAGTCAACTCTTTGCATGAGGTGGCCAAAGTATTGGAGTTTCAGCTTTAGCATCATTCCTTCCAAAGAAATCCCAGGGTTGATCTCCTTCAGAATGGACCGGTTGGATCTCCTTGCAGTCCAAGGGACTCTCAAGAGTCTTCTCCAACACCACAGTTCAAAAGCATCAATTCTTCGGCGCTCAGCCTTCTTCACAGTGCAACTCTCACATCCATACATGACCACAGGAAAAACCATAGCCTTGACTAGATGGACCTTAGTCAGCAGAGTAATGTCTCTGCTTTTGAATATGCTATCTAGGTTGGTCATAACTTTTCTTCCAAGGAGTAAGCGTCTTTTAATTTCATGGCTGCAATCACCATCTGCAGTGATTTTGGAGCCCCCAAAAATAAAGTCTAACACTGTTTCCACTGTTTTGCCATCTATTTCCCATGAAGTGATGGGACCGGATGCCATGAGCTGGACTATAAAGAAAGCTGAAAGTGAAGTCGCTCAGTCATGTGTGACTCTTTGCAACCTCATGGAAGAAAGCTGAGTGCCAAAGAACTGATGGTGTTGGGGAAGACTCTTGAGAGTCCCTTGGACTGCAAGGAGAACAAACCAGTCAATCCTAAAGGAAATCAGTCCTGAATATTCTTTGGAAGGACTGATGCTGAAGCTGAAGCTCCAATTCTTTCGTCACCTGATGGGAAGAACTGACTCATTGGAAAAGACCCTGATGCTGGGAAAGATTGAAGGCAGGAGAAGGGGACAACAGAGGATGAAGTGGTTGGATAGCATCACCAACTCAATGGACATGAGTTTGGGTAAACTCCGGGAGTTCGTGATGGACAGGGAGGCCTGGTGTGCTGCAGTTCGTGGGGTTGCAATGGGTCAGACAAAACTGAGTGACTGAACTGAACTGAATTCACATTGGAGACTGTGGCCCTCTTCTCTCCATCAAGGGCAAGATCCACTTGAAGATCAGCAAAGCTTTCCAGTGAGGACGCAGACCTTGTCTAATCTGCCCAATCATGTTTTGAGAGTCTTCTTTCTTGAAACCAGCTTCAAAAAAAATGTTTAAAGAACCATAAAAGAGACATCAGGTCTTAATTCAAGGGTCCAGAAATCTCAGTTGGAGATGTGATTGGTCTTTTATAAAGAAATATTTTTTATTTTGTACTGAGTATAACTGATTAACAATGTTGTGAGTTTCAGGTGAACAGCAGGGACCCAGCCATACATATACATGTATCTCCTCCAAACTCCTTTTCACCCAGGCTGCCACATAACATTGAGCAGAGTTCCCTACGCTACACAGTAGGTCTTTGTTGGTTATTCATTTTAAATACAGCAGTGTGTATATGTCCATCCCAAACTCCCTAACTATCCCTTCCCCCCAGCCACCATAAATTCATTTTCTAAGTCTGTGAGTCTGTTTCTGTTTTGTAAATGAGTTCATTTGTATCATTTCTTTTTAGGTTCCTCATATAAGGGATTACGAGGGATGTCATACAATGCTTTTCTTTCTCTATCTGCCTTACTTCACTCAGTATGACAATCTCTAGTTTCATCCACGTGTGACAAATGGCATTACTTCGTTCTTTTTAGTGACTGAGTGATATTCCATTGTATATATACCACATCTTCTTTATCCATTCCTCAGTCCAATGGACTTTTAGGTTGCTTCCCTGTCTTGTCTATTGTTGATGGAAATTTAAGTGACAGCTCTTCTATTCCAGGGAAAGTGCTAAGCCCTGGGATCCATGTGTGACTTGAACATAAAATCTTACCCTCAAAGAACATATGGATCAATATGGAGGGGAGCAGGCTATATTGTAAATGGTATAGTGTCCTTTGTTTTGTGATGGCCAGCATTCTTATAAGAGCAAGGCCCTCTCCATAAACCCTACTCCATATTCCTTAAGCTTGGGGTCTGGGCTCAGACATAAGTGGGCTGAGAAGGGAGTACGGTATATATGGAGGCTTCCCAGAGTGGGTAATGTACAGACTGGAGGCTTGAAGTCAAGAAAAGCAGAGAAGGCGAGAAAAGGCACAGATGAGAAAGCACTCGCACGTTCAGGGAATAAGTGTTAAAGGGGTGTGTGAGCTGTGGAGAGGAGTGGAAGTGGTCAGGGTGAGCTTGGAGAAACAGACCAAGATCCTCCTGGAAACTGAAGGGGGAGAAGGTTACGAGAAAGGGGCAGCCCTGGATGATTCATCGGGGTTGAGGAGAGTGAGCCCCAGGTTGATGGCTCTAGACTAGTCAGGTGGACAATCATTAATGTCCTCAACAACAGCTTTCCCAGCGTTGGTGGTGGAAGACAGAAGTGGAGCCTTAGGGAGTAGACTGGAAGAAAACGACCCACATGTAGAATATGGACCAGTCTCTCAAGGGGCAAGTGATTGAGCCAAAGCAACGACGCTCCCTGGATTGAAGGAATTTTGAAGATGGCAGAGGCTTGGTCGGGTCTGTCATACGCTTGAAGAATGGGCCTCAGAGGATACAAAGATGGGGATCAGAGCACACGTTGGGGCTTACATGCTGGAAGGTGAGCAGAGTGTCCCTGAGGGTATGCTGCTTTGGTCACCATTGTGTCATCGGGGACCAGCATGAAGCCGGAGAGCTACAGCCTTAATTGGACTGAGAAAGCAGACATTTTTAGTGTGACGTTAAGAAAGAATGTCACAAGAAGAATAGCAAGGAGAGATAAGAAAGCCTTCCTCAGCAATCAGTGCAAAGAAATAGAGGAAAACAATAGCATGGGAAAGACTAGAGATCTCGTCAAGAAAATTAGAGATACCAAGGGAACATTTCATGCAGAGATAGGCTCAATAAAGGACAGAAATGGTATGGACCAAACAGAAGCAGAAGATATTAAGAAGAGGTGGCAGGAATACACAGAAGAACTGTACAAAGAAGGTCTTCATGACCCAGATAATCATGATGGTATAATCACTTACCTAGAGCCAGACATCCTGGAATGCAAAGTCAAGTGGGCCTTAAGAAGCATCATTAAAAACAAATCTAGTGAATGTGATGGAATTCCATTTGAGCTATTTCAAATCCTAAAAGATGATGCTGTGAAAGTGCTGCAATCAATATGCCAGCAAATTTGGAAAACTCAGCAGTGGCCACAGGACTGGAAAAGGTCAGTTTAATCCCTAAGAAAGGCAATGCCAAAAATGCTCAAACTACCACACTGTTGCACTCATCTCACATGCTAGTAAGTAATGCTCAAAATTCTCCAAGCCGGGCTTCAGCAATACATGAACCATGAACTTCCAGATGTTCAAGCTGGATTTAGAAAAGGCAGAGGAACCAGAGATCAAATTGCCAACATCTGCTGGATCATGGAAAAAGCAAGAGAGTTCCAGAAAAACATCTATTTCTGCTTTATTGACTATGTCAAAGCCTTTGACTGTGTGGATCACAATAAACTGTGGATAATTCTGAAAGAGATGGGAATACCAGACCGCCTAACCTGCCTCTTGAGAAACCTATATGCAGGTCAGAAAGCAACAGTTAGAACTGGACATGGAACAACAGACTGGTTCCAAATAGGAAAAGGAATATGTCAAGGCTTATTTAACTTACATGCAGAGTACATCATGAGAAATGCTGGGCTGGATGAAGCACAAGTTGGAAGATTGCCAGGAGAATATCAATAACCTCAGATATGCAGATGACACCACCCTATGGCAGAAAGGAAGAACTAAAGAGCCTCTTGATGAAAGTGAAAGAGGAGAGTGAAAAAGTTGGCTTAAAGCTCAACATTCAGAAAACTAAGATCATGATATGTGGCCCCATCACTTCACGGCAAATAGATGGTGAAATATTTTGGGGGGCTCCAAAATCACTGCAGATGGTGATGGCAGCCATGAAATTAAAAGACTCTTATTCCTTGGAAGAAAAGTTATGACCAACCTACACAGCATATTAAAAAGCAGAGACAATACCTTTGCCAACAAAGGTCCATCTAGCCAAGGCTATGGTTTTTCCAGTGGTCATGTGTGAATGTGAGAGTTGGACTACAAAGAAAGCTGAGTGCCAAAGAACTGATGCTGTTGAATTGTGGTGTTGGAGAAGACTCTTGAGAGTCCCTTGGACTGCAAGGATATCCAACCAGTCCATTCTAGAGGAGATCAGCCCTGGGTGTTCATTGGAAGGCCTGATGTTGAAGCTGAAACTCCAATACTTTGGCCACCTGATGCGAAGAGCTGACTCATTGGAAAAGACCCTGGTGCTGGAAAGATTGAGGGCAGGAGGAGAAGGGGACGACAGAGGATGAGATGGTTGGATGGCATCACCAACCCGATGGACATGAGTTTGAGTAAACTCCAGGCGTTGGTGGTGGATGGGGAGGCCTGGCATGCTGCAGTCCATGAGGTCGCAATGTGTTGGACACAACTGAGCGACTGAACTGAACTGAAGAAAGGATGACAGAGTAAATGTGGATGAATTTTAAGGAAAAGGAAGAGACTTGCAGAGAGGTGATGACTGGCAGCCTTCATATACCCAGTGAGTAGCAGAGGTAGAATTGAGTGTTAAAGAGGGAAAGATAAGCAGGAAGAGGGATGCTGATGGGAGGCACTGTGCAGAGGCTATTGATCAGTGAGATCTGTCTGGTAAACGGACATCTGGCAGCCCCAGGAGAGGGAGCTGAGCTGCCAGCAGCAGCCCTGGACACACCATGTCACCCACCGCATGTATACTAGGTGCTGAGCACTGCATTAGCTTCATGACGATCCTTACAACAAGTGTCACCATCCATACTTCACAGAGGAGGAGACTGAGACTCCAAGAGGTGACGTACGTTGGCCACAACTATGTAAGAATTAAATAGCAGGACCAATGTCTGAATCAATGTCTGACTGCACTGCTGGGGCGTGCTCTACCATGAACTTGACTGTTGTGTGTACAGGCTATGGAGTCCAATGCCTGGGTTCAAACCCCAGCTCCAGCATCTCCCATCTCCAGTCCCTGCTAGAGATGAAACTGGGGCAAATTTCTTAACCTTTGCATGTCCTGTTTGTCTTCTCTATAGAGTGAACATAAAGGATGAACCTTATAACTTTTTGCCCCCGTTTTAATTTTTCAATTAAAAAAATTTTGTTTTATATTGAAGTATATGCTAATTTCAGATGTATAGCAATGTTTTTCATATACATGTATCTATTCTCTTTCAGCTTCTTCTCTCATTTGGGCTATTATAGAATATTGAATAGAGTGTCCATTGCTATACGGTGTGTCTTGGTTGGTTACCTATTTTGAACCTTATAGCTTTTTGATGAAGGTGAAAAGTCATGGTATAAATTGTGGCAATTAGCAATGTTACCTGGCGCACAAATAACCTTCATATATGCTAGTCATAGTAGTTATTTTTGTTAGGGTTCTTGGGAGCTCTTTCTGATGTATAGTAGAAAAGAGCAGGATGTCAACTAGAACCAGTTCATAGTCTCTGAACCAAATGGATGCATCGGGTCTTGAGTCTTCCAGGAACACCTCACTCCTTGGAAATTAAGTGAAGGTCCCTAAGAAAGGGAAGCAGTCAAAACATTCTCTTTCTACTGCTTATATCAGAAAAAAGTTGGTTTTTGTTACTCTGAGCTTTTGAGGATGAGTTAGAAGAATCTCACCACTTGTACATTGCAATGAGGTTAATGAAAAAGAGTGACTAAAGGGAAAGAAAAAGTCCATTGGGTCTTAATTAGTATCTGACTATATGCCAGGCACTCTACAAGATATGTTATATAACTTATTTGATTTCATCCTTACAAGAGCCCTATGCAGTGACTACTAGTATTTTTCCTATTTTACAGATGAGCAAACCAAGGTTCAGGTTTCTTAATTAAGCAAGTTACAGAGATCATAGAAAAGGGATCAAGAATCTCACCCATGGCTCTCAGACCCCAAAGTCAGCTGAAGTGACAAGCTTAAACCAGAAGTCACCTCCTGTTTCTCAGAGACATAGACTGGGCTTCCCAACTCCCATGAGAAAAACCCAGTCTCTCCTCTTCTCTTTTCTCCCGCCTGCCCCTGTCACAGCTCAACCAACTTCACCGACTCTGTTTCAGGATGTTGTGAGGGCCCTGTGATCACAGAGCCCATTGCTGCACCATAAATTATTTCCTACAGTTTTGACACCATTTATTTCCATAGCATTATACACTCCAACCTTCTGACTACTTAAGATCAAAAGGTATGCTCCAGGCTCACATCTCACTCCAACTCTCAGGCTCGATGCACCAAATTAGACCCAACAGCAGAGGCTCCAGCCTGCCAGGGTCTGTATGTCACATCACTCCGACAGTTTAGCCCATCTTTATCAATGCCAAAGGAGAAATGGACTGATCCACGGGGGTGGGGCTTCCATGGAGGGGGCTTAAAGATGTGACAGTTGAAGGGGAGTGTTAGGATGTTCACAATCAGCCTGGGTGGTAGGAATTCAACTGGCTGTGGAAACTGAGGCCAAAGCCAAAGGTTTGTAATGGCCCAGGGAAGGAGAAGCTCCATATGGGGAACTGTGAGCTGCCCCTGAGAGAATCATAGAAACACTAGTGAGCAAGAGGGAAGAGGGATTGTGGCTGGAATTAGCCCAGGCTCAGAGGTTCTGGAAACCTGTGGACCACATACTCATTAGCAGATGGATCTCTTTGGAGGAGCATGCACTGATGCAGCAAGCAGAAAGGGCATCTATTTTTACATCACTATTTTTTGAGAGCCTGGAGGCTCAGATAGTAAAGAATCCACCTGCAATGCAGGAGACCCTGGTTCAATCCCTGGATCAGAGAGATCCTCTGGAGGAGGGCCTGGCAACCCACTCCAGTTTTCTTGCCTGGGGAATCCCATGGTCAGAGGAGCCTGGTGGGCTGCAGTCCATGGGGTCGCAAAGAGTCGGACACGACTGAAGTGACTTAGCACGTACACACGTAAAATGAATAAGACAAATCTCCTGCTCTCATAGAGCCCCAAACCTAATAAAATACACAGATGGATGAACAGATGCTTTTTATTCAAGTTCTAAAATAGAGGAGGATTCAAGGGAGGGGATGAACACCTAGAGGGGGTGATCCAGTCATCCTCCTCTCCCACCCACCCCTGTGCCCTGGCATTGAGGTCAGTAAGAGGCACTGGGGGGCGTAGCCCTGGGTACCACGGTGCACGGCCTATTTTAATCATCTGGACCAAGTTTGGCAAACAGCAGAGAGCCTGCCTTGGGTTTACTGTGCATATCAGTGAGGGATGGACAGGAGAATTGGGAAATCCCCCGGACACGTGGATCGGCACCTGACTGTAGGGGCAGCAGGAAGGAAACCCTTGATGACGGTGGTGGTGGTGGTGGTGGCCGTGAGAGCAGCCAGCATTTATTGGATGTCCGTTGCCTGCCAGGCACAGTGCCGAGAATTTTACATGGATTACCTCATTTCTTCTTTCCAACAGACTTGGGTGGATAAGTATTCACGTAAATAACCTTCATTTAATGGGTGAGAAAACCAAGGCTCAGAAGAGTTGATGGGATCCATCCAGGGCCCCACGGCTAGCAGGCAGAGCTAGTGTTTGATTCTAGGCAATTTGCCTTTGGCACCAGCAGCCCAGCCAAGATGGGGGAAGCAGGCTTGAACACCCCCTTGGGTTACAGTCTGATTGCTCAGCACAAACCTCTCATGACAAATGATGCTAGCCCACACTGGAGAAACTTCATGACTGAGCCTGCTTCTCGGCACTAATGTAGCTTGACTCGAGGCTGATATTCCACTTATCTCCCCAGAATGACAATTAGGAGGAGAAAAAAAAGAAAGAGTTATTGCTATTCTGGCTTCCTCTATTGAGCTATGAATAAATGATGATAGCTGTGAAATAGCATGGTGTTTAGATCATTTCTGGTAAATTAAAAAAAAAATTGAATAAAGTGGTAATCCATGTAGCCAGTTAAACAAGGGGAGCGGAACAAAATTGGTAAACTCTTTCAGTGTCTTCCTGGCCTTGTCATTCTAATGTAATTAGTTTGCAAAAATATTAATTAACACTCAAAACAGCTGACACATTTTACATGCTGGTTTGAAATGTGTTAATTACGCCTTATACTTTGCCCCTGTACCATCGTGAGTAGCGCCATAGACAGAGATTCTGGTCCTCCCCACCCTCCTCCTTACATACTGGGGGCAACATGGATACTGAGAGCTTTTTGCAGTGCTCAAGAGTTCCATGAACTTTTGGTGGGAAGGAGAGAGAATGGTGTGTAGGAATAGCACCTTGGTGGTTCAGCTAATGTCTATAGACATGGTGTCTCGGGAGGCTGCCTCACTTCCCATGAGTAAATGCTGCCCTGGGTCAGAGGGTTTTCAGATGGAATGTAGACACTGAAGTGAGTGACCTCTTAGCATCTCTCCTTGGACTACATTCACTCTTTGGATTAGATTCTCTCCAGATTTGCCAGGGGACTATCTGCTCATGCCCTTGTAGACGGTGCTGAATTCTAAGTGTGTCTTGTGTAGACCCAGCCATTGTCACCATTAAAGACGTAAATGTTGTCTGTTTCTTTGTGGTTTCCTTAGTTAATGTATTAGTCAGGAGAGGTTAGGCGGTGCTGAAGTAACAGGTTAACCAGGAAATCTCAATGGCTCACCCAGCGAGGCTTATTTCCTGCTCAGGGGACCAGTCCAGTGAGCACAGAGTGACTCTCCTGGGGAGCTCTCTCCAAGTGATCAAGAGATACAGGCTGCTCTATCCTGTGGCTCCACCATGTCAGCACACACCTCTGCCATCCCTATGGCAGGGGAGGAAAGAGAATGAGGGAATCTCGCATGTCTTTTTTCTGTCTCAGCACAGAAATGGCACCCATCACTTGCACCCACAGTCCACCAGCTAAAATGTGTCCCACTGTGCCCACGGGCAAGGGGTTTGGAAATGTGAGGCTCACATAGATATTCCATGAGTAGTAAGCACCTGCCACTGTGTGATGATGATAATAATCGTCGTCTCTATTGTCATCCCAACCACCATGCTTCACCAAACCCTACACTGTGGTTACGTGGCAGGCATTCTGTTTTATGCTCTGCATGGGTTTTTCTTATTCCAGTGTCTTTCTGTCATAAGAAGAGGAAACAGATGTTCGAAGGGATGAGACTATTGTTAGCAAGGGACCCAGCCAGGACTCAATTCGTAATGTGACAGCAGTGCCTCCAATGGTCTCTGCCTCCCACAGCCCTTGTCAGCTTTCCTTCTGTAGCGTCCTAGGAGGAGGACCTGGGAGCAACACGCAGGACTCCCAGGAGAAATCTAGAGAAGGGTCTGTTAAGTTTCCAAAGCGTGATCCGGCCGATGCCCCAAGTTTACGCAGAGCCTATTCCTTTCATCAGTAGCTTCACATTCGGTGCCATATTTGATTCTCGTGATAACCCTATGGAGGATCTGGGGGAAACGTGATGAGCTCCTCGTAGTAGCAGAGGGCTTGGAGGACACCTGCCAGAAGACACCTGGGTGATCACCAGCAGGTGTCTGCAGTCCTGACCTACCTCTTCAGTTGTGTAGAACTGAGGGTCCTCGAGACCCTAGACCAAGGCACTGTTACCTTTTGTTTCATGAGTCCCTTTGACATCTGAGGAGAATGGTGGGTCTTTTTGGAGAATGTGTGCCTGTGTGCTAAGTTGCCCCAGTCGTGTCTGATTCTTTGCAACCCCATGGCCTGTAGCCTGCCAGCCTCCTCTGTCCATGGGATTCTCCAGGCAAGAACACTGGGAGTGGGTTGCCATGTCCTCCTCCAGGGGATCTTGCCAATCCAGAGATTGAACAGGCATCTCTTACATCTCTTGCTTTGGCAGGCAAGTTTTTTTTTTTATCACTAGCACCACCTGAGAATAAAGTTTTAAAATATATAATATGAAATACTTAGGATCACTAAGGAAAATGCATGTATTGAAATGCATTTACTAAAACAATAAATGTGATCCAGCAAAATTGTTGTTTTCTTTTTTAATACATTAAATAACCACTTTAATAATTACTGTAACTTGGAAACAGCAACAAGCTTATGACATATTGAGATATCTATGACAATTATAATGTTATGACTGAAAAATTCTGTGGACTCTGTAGGTGACAAACTCACAGGTACTGGTAATTCTACTGTAAATTGCTGCTTATATTTATAATTAAAAGGAATTTGTTGTCATTTAGTGGCTAAGGAGTGCCTGACTTCTTGCGACCCCATGGACTGCGGGCTGCCAGGCTCCTCTGCTTCTGCTCTCTCCTGAACCTTGCTCAAGTTTGTGTCCATTGAGTCAGAGATGCTACCTAGACATCTCATCCTATGGTGCTCCATTCTCCTTTTGTCTTCAATCTTTCCCAGCATCAGGGCCTTTTCCAATGAGTCGGCTCTTTCATCAGCTGGCTAAAGTATTGGAGCTTCGGCATCAGCATCAGTCCTTCCAATGAATATTCAGGGTTGATTTCCTGTAGAATTGACTGGGTTGATATCCTTGCAGTCCAAGGGACTCTCAAGAGTCTTCTCTAGCACCACAATTCAAAAGCATCAATTCTTCAGCATTCAGCCTTCTTTATGGTTCAGCTTTCACATCTGTGCATGACTACTGGAAAACCATGGCTTTGACTATATGCACTTTTGAGGGCAAAGTGATTCTAAAGGGAATGAACCCAACCAATTATCCCTAAGTCATGTCCGACTCTGCAACCCCATGGAGACTGCCAGGCTCCTCTGTCCATGGGATTTTCCAGGCAAGAGTATTAGAGTGAGTAGCCATTCCCCCTTCTAAGGGATCTTCCTGACTTGGGGATTGAATCTGGGTCTCCTACATTGCAGACAGATTCTTTACCATCTGAGCACCAGAGAAGCCCCACCAAAGGGAATGCTAGATTACAATTAGAGTTTACTGGAAATAAAATTTTATTTTTTCTTATCCAAGTCTGTGGATCCACTGAGTCCTCTGTAGGGACACTTTCTGGGTCTAAGTTTCCACATTAGGAACTCTCTCCATCCTTGGCTCTGGATTGCCTTCTGATTCTAGTTGGTCAAAGTCCAGAACTGGATGGTGTCCAGCTCATGTTATGGAAAAGGTGAAGTTTGGTGTTCGTGCACCCCTTCAATTGTCTATACCGCCTTTGTTACATCCTCCGTGCCCAGAGTCTGTTCTTGACACTCTGAGCCTTCTTTCCCACCAGAGCACATGTGGCATTGAATAGGACCAGAGGTTATTCAAGGCTTATGCGTTTTCAACCCTAGGTACCATGATAAGGCTTTGTACCTATTATTTCACTGACTTCTGATAGAGACTATTGTTGCAGGTGTTTTACAAAAATGGTGATAAATGGGCTTCGCTGGTGGCTCAGATGGTAAAGAATCTGCCTGCAGTGCAGCAGATGTGGAGATCCCCTGGAGAAGGAATGGCAACCTATTCCAGTATTCTTGCCTGGGAAATCTCATGGACAGAGGAGCCTGGTGGGCTACAGTCCCTGGGGTCAAAAAAGAGTTGGATGCAACTGAGCAACTGAACAACGTTTATGAATAGTACTATGCACCAGACATTCTTCTAAGCATAGTAATTATTATGATAGCAATAATAGTAGCAGCAGTAGTAATAATATTAGTAGCAGGTAAGACTTACATAGTACTCACTAGATGGCAGGTTTATTATATTCGAAGCATTTTCTATCTTTTTAAAAAATTACTTCCACCACATTACTATCCAGGGAGTATTGTTATCCCTATTTTAGTGGATGGGAAATAGATGGAGAGGTTAAAAAACTTGCCCATGGGTTGCATGACTGTGAAGCAAAGCCTTAAAATTTGATTTCACAGTCCTTAAGGTCAGCTACTAAGTTCTGCAGTCTTGTTTTTACTTCATTAAGTATTCCTCAAAACAAGTCCAAGAGTGGATTCTATGTTTGCCCCCATTTTATAAATCATGCAGTCGAGGAACAGAGGAGTTGTAAAGTTGCCTCGAAATCAGCTTCATTCAACTGGAAGATGGAACCAGGAAGAGCACAGGTGACCATTCAGGCAACTTGTTAAGGGCCATGCTTGGAAAAGTCATATGTCACTTCTGCCACCTCCCATTGGCCAGAACTCAGTCACGTGGTCCCACTGAACTGCAGAGGAGGCTGGGAAATGTGTTCTAACTGTGAACTCGAAGGGGAAAAGTGATGGTAGCTGTCTCTAACACAAGTGCTAAGCCGAGCTCGGGTTGCTTATCTCAGGGGAGAGTCTGTCCACTGCAGAGGCACCCTAGTCCCAGGATTGATCCACAGCCCCGTGAGATGCCTGGGCTCAAGCTGCAGGTGGCTTCTCAGCCACCCAGTGCCAATGCCCCCTAGGGCAACTTGCAGACTAAATTTGACACAAATACATTGCTGCAAATTAGAGAACGTGAAAAATTTTATGCTGTGGGGATCTGGACTCTGGGTCTATTTTAAAAGCTATGAAGAGTCTGCAAATGAAGTATTGTCAAACAGAAAACAGATTAAAATGTGTAATCGTTTATTACTATACATTCAAATGAATATTTAAAATGTGGTCTTATTTTTGAAAATGAAAATGGTTGTTGGCTTTGCTCTCTCCTTTAGCTTGGTGTGTATTTTTAATTTGAGTGAGCCAGCCCTTGCCCTTGGGATCTGCTGCTCAAAACCTCCGTGGGTGGCCAATTTACAGTCACAGGATTAGGCGTGCAGGGTGAATGGGAGAGGTGGACACTCCAGTCCTGAGCCATTTAGTACTATGAGCTCTACTCCCCCCATTCTCAGATATCAAGTGTTCTAAATCACAGCCTCACTTTCATGGCGCCAGTTTTTGGAGAAAGGGGGAGGGGATGGAGACCAGAAACAACACAAGATTGATTTAAAAACACATTTTGATTCCAGGTGTTTACAAAATTAGGCACACATTTCAACCAAGGGGGGGAAAAATTCCCCACACCCAAAAAGAGAAAGCAAACCAGGAAATAGTAGCAGAAGTACAGCTCAGTCCCTCATGACTCTCTCCTGCAAATTCTCTGAGAAGGAAACCAGGCTACTTGATAACAACCCATCGTGGTGTTCCATCTCACTGTGTAGGTAAACAGACTGATAGCCTCATAGCAATGTAGTCCCAGATGGGATGGGTGACAAGCATCCATGGGTCCCCACAGGCAGCTTCCGGAATCGTTCTGAGAGAGGAATGCGACCACGCGCGTCTCTCTTCTTCTGGAATCGGAAGCCTGTTTGTTTGAAGCTAAGAGCATTCCAGGCAGCTCTGTCTGATAAGCATGGGATTTTCAGCCATCCACCCTTTGTTTCTTTCGTGTTCTGACTAGAACACCAGTCACATAAAGCAACTGGATGAGAAAATCACTTTGATTAGTGACTTTCCTGTGGATATATTTCTTTTCTTTCATATTTCATGTACTGAATATTTTATGAAAATGTTTTCCTTTCCGAGTGAGCTAATGCCGTGGTTAAATAATATGACTGGAAGGTACAAACCCTATTTCTCAAAACAGAATTGTACTAAGGGAAAGAAAAAAGCACAAACATGTAAAAGCCAGCAGGGCAAACACTTGAGATCAGGTTCACCTGGATGTGATTTCCACTTCTCTTGGGATTGCTGTGTGGCCTCTCTGCACCTCCGCTTCTGTGAGATGGGGACAGTCATTGTTACAATCTGACACCATCAATGCATGCCTGCATGCTCAGTCGCTCCTGTCCTGTCCGACTCTTTGCAATCCCATGGATTGTAGCCCACCAGTCTCCTCTGTCCGTTGGATTTTCCTAGGCAAGAATATTGATGTGGGTTGCCATTTACTTCTCCAGGGGAATTCTCCTGGCCCAGAGATCAAACCCACATCTCTTACATTGGCAGGCAGATTTTTTTTTTTCTTTTTTTTACCATCTGAGCCATCAGGGAAACCCATGAGAGTGAGGATTACATGAGATAAGGCAGTTATAGTGTGGGGGTACAGAGCCTGGTACAGAGCAAGTTGTCAGTAAATGGTCCCTCAGTTTTACATTTGAGCAACATCCAGACAACTCCAGAGAGTCCTCATCAGTTACTTTCACCTCCACCTCCTCTTCCTCTGAACACAGTCCAGGGATAGATCTGAAAGATTCACTGTGAGTGGATGAGATGGTTGGTTGAAAGGTGATAGAGTCTGTTTTTTAATCTGGCTTCCCAGACTCATTAGAGCTCCCAGGGCTTTGCTTAGTGCCTGTAGGAGAGACAGCTCTGAATTTGCCGAAACCAATGCCTTTTCCCCTTTGGTCTCACGTACCTGTGTACTAAGTTGCTTCAGTCGTGTCCGACTGTTTGCAACCCCATGGACTGTAGCCGTGGACAGGCTCCTCTGTCCATGGGATTCTCCAGGCAAGAATGTTGGAGTGCGTTGCCACACCCTCCTCCAGGGGATTTTCCTGACCCAGGGATCGAACTTGCATCTCTTATATCTTCTGAATTGACAGGTAGGTTCTTTGCCACTAGAGCATTTCCCAACATCCCTCTTGCTTCAATGGGACCATGTGACTGAGTTCTGGCCAATGGAAAGTGGGCAGTGATGTAGGGCTTCCCAGGTTGCTCAGTGGTTTAAAAAAACAAACAAACAAACAAAAAAATTGGCTGCCAATGCAGGAGACCCAGGAGATGTGGGTTTGATTCCTGGAACAGGAATATCTTCTAGAGGAGGAAATGGCATCCTCACTCCAGTATGCTTGCCTGGAAAATCCCATGGACAGAGGAGCCTGGTGGGCTACAATCCATGGGGTTGCAAAGAGACACAACTGAGCACATGCAGCATCAGAGTGATGTATGACTTTTCCAAGTGTAGCCCATGGAAGCCCCATGGATTAGTCACCTGCAGTCTCTCTCCTTCCACCTCTGAGCTGGATGAAGCCGACTCTGAGGCAGGTTTCTTAACTTCTCTGTCACTCAGTTGCCTGATCTGTAGAGGTCTAGTGATCACCGGAACAAACAGTTGTCATGAAAGGCCTTGATGTGTGGTGGGTGAGATCCAGAGGTGATTGCAAGAAGCTCTGTGAGGGGACTTCAGTACCTCATAGGCAAAGTGTGGCATCGACTTGGGGAGAAATTCTCTCTTTCGGAGAGAAATTCTCTCTTTTGGGGAGAAATTCTCTGCTTTCGGAGGCCCACTGCTGTTGTTTTTAGTCACCAAGTTGAGTCCAAATTCTTTTCAACCCCATGGACTGAAGCCTTCCAGTCTCCTCTGTTCCATGGAATTTCCCAGGCAAGAATATAGTGGAGTGGGTTGCCATTTCCTCCTCCAGAGAATCTTTCCAACCCAGGGATCAAACGCTCATCTCCTGCATTAGCAGGTGGTTTCTTTACCTCTGAGCCACTAGGGAAGCCCAGAGTCCCATTAGAATCTCCTAGAGATAGCTGGAGCTTCTGTTGGGGGAGCTGATTTCTCACCTGGGGCCAGCAGCGGGGGACGCATGAGCTATTGCCTTGTGAGCCTGCAAGTGAATGGCGTCGGATCTTGTCAAGTCTTGCACTGAGGCCAGATGTTCTTTGCATCCCTTGTGGATGAGTACTTTCCAGATGGAGAGCCCTGGGACCTCTTAGCCTCGCCCGTTTCTTCTGAAGTAGCAGTGGCGCTCACAGTTTGCCAGGCTGATGGCGTCTCCCGCCGGTTCCTCTCTGCCCTGCTGGTGATCTGTCTCCATACAGCGATTTTGTCCATCGTTAAGGGAGATGTCATATGCACGAGGCTGTGTCCTTACCCAGAATGTCACATTAGACTCCTGGAGGCTTTGGAGGAAAAAAAATCAAACCCAACCACATTCCCCACCCCTTTAAATCATCCAATCTTCCATCTGATGCCCCAAAAGAAAGCTGTTAGTAAAACAGCAACTTGCAGAGTTAAGAAAAGTGTCACACAGAATGTTAGCTAAAAATGTGAACTTTTTCGACCTATAGGGAGTGGGGTCAGGACAGATAGAGCTGTCTGGCTTTTTCAGAGGGCTTCCCAGGTGGTTCAGTGGTTAAGAATCTGCCTGCTAATGCACGGGACATGGGTTTGATTCCTGGGCTGGGAAGATCCTCTGGAGAAGGAAATGGCAACCTGCTCCAGTGTTTTTGCTTGGGTAATTCCATGTACAGAGGAGCAGACCCTCCTTTCTCTCTCTAAATGACCAGCAGAGAGACTGGGATGTGGTCAGCATCCCGCAGAGATCCTGGCTTGATCTGAGCTCTCTATTCTGTGGTCCCCTTCAGAAATTTTCCCTATGCTAATGTTTCTTGGAGAAATTTGCTTTGAAACCAAAATAAAGAAATGAATTATACTCACTCATGGAGTTTGGAGGCAGGAAGTATCTTTCTTACTTATGTCATTGACAGACATCTGCTGGGTGCCAGGTGGTCCGATGGGTTCTGGGACTTCTACTCTGAACCCCGGGTCTGGCTTTCAAGTCACGTGCTGGGGGTGGGGGCTTGAATCATCATTGAGGAAAATGCTCAGCTGCAGGTATGCACGGTGCCTGCTGGGAGACCCCCAGCTGAGAGGGTGACCCTAGATTCTGCTCCAGCAATTCAGAGGTGTGGGGTTTTTCCCACAAGAAGCCATTCTCTGACACCAGCTGGTTGTCCTACAGTTTATCTCAGTTCTGACATTAGCTACCTGCAGACAGTGTCCAGTCCCTACAGGCTAAGGGTTCAGTCATACAAGACAGCCCCACGCATCCCCCGGATGCCCCAGTTCAGGTGCCAGCCCAAGAAGATCCCATGATTTTGCCTGACTGGCTATAGGTCAGGGGTTCCAATGACCACGCCCCATCTCTTGGGTACAATTAATTCCTTAGAGTGGCTCACAGGTTGCAGAACTATTTTACTTAGTGGGTTACCAGTTTACTTTTTATTGGAGTATAATTGCTTTACAATGCTGTGTTAATTTCTGCTCTACAATAGAGTGAGTCAGCTATGTGTATACATATATCCCCTCCCTCTTGGACCTCGCTCCAACCCCTGTCATCCCACCCCTCTGGGTCATCACAGAGCACCGAGCTGAGCTCCCTGTGCTATACAGCAGCTTCCCACTAGCTATGTGTTTCACACCTGGCAGTGTATATACACAGGCTTCCCTGATGGCTCAGAAGGTAAAGAATCCACCTGCAAAGCTGGATACCTGGGTTTGATCCCTGGGTCGGGAAGATCCCCGGGAGGAGGGCATGGCTACCTCCTCCAGTATTCTTGCCTGGAGAGTCCTGTGGACAGAGGAGTCTGGCGCGCTACAGTTCACAGGGTCGCCAAGAGTCAGACACCACTGAGCGGCTAAGCACAGCACAGTGTATATGTGTCAATCCTAACCTCCCCGTCCATCCTCCCCTTCCCTTTTGTGCCCACATGTCTGTTCTCTGTGTGCGTCTCTATTCCTGCCCTGCAGATAGGTTCGTCTGTTAGGTTTCTAGTAGGTTATAAAGGATATAACTCAACAGCCTGATGGAAGAGCCACGCGAGGCAAGTCACCTGGGAAGGAGACGCAGTGACTCTGAGCCCTCTCGCCACTCCCCCCAGGTCCCCATGTACTCACCAGCCCGCAGCTCTCCAAACCCAGTCCTCTGAGGCTTTCCGGAGCCTTCCTTAAGTCGGTGTGGTTGGCTTGGTCATTGGCTATTGATTGACGGTTGAACTGAATCTCAGGTGGCCCCTCTGTCCCCCCAGGAGGCCTGGGTTAGGACTGAAAGTTCCAAGCCTCTAATCACTCTAATCACCTGGTTGGATCAGCCCCCATCCTTAGATGACTTGAGGGCTTTCCAAAAGCCACTAATTAATATAACAAAAGGCACCTTGATTGCTCTCAACTCTTAGGAAATTCCGAGAGGTTTAGAAGCTTAGAACCAGGAATGCAGATGAAGGTGAAATACACATTTGCTGTGAGTCACAGCATCAAAGTCCTGCCCAGCACCCCCACCGGCTGCGACCAGGGTCGGGGCTCAGCTCCCAGAGCGCCAGACCCCAGGCCTGGGTTCACCCCCCTGCTCTCCTACTTACCAGCTGTGTTACCTCAGGGAGGTGATTCTTTGTGCATCTCTCTTTCCTCATCTGTAAGATTGGGGGTGTTTGCCTCTCAGTCGTTTCTGACACTTTGCGTCCCCATGGACTGTTGTAGCCCGCCAGGCTCCTCTGTCCATGGACAAGTGGCCAGTGACATGAGCTCGAACAAAATGATGGTTAGGATTTCTGGTGTTCTAAACAACAGATTGGGCACGCACGCATGCACACACACACAGACACACACACAAGGACAACGAGCTGAGAGCAGCAGATGCTGGGGAGCATAAGCTAACGGGGCCCTGTCCCCTAACCCCCGACAGGGGTTAGAGAAGCCTCTCAGAGGGGTTCGTGTTTAACCTGAATCCCAGCAGATCAGCAAGTGTTGGCTAGACACAGAAGCAGCAGCCTGTGTGAAAGCACTAACGAGCATCCTAAAACCTGAACGCGTTTCCACGCAGGCAGGAACGCCGAGCCAGGACCCAGACGGAGGACAGAGAGCCTGGACCCGGCCCCCAGGGTGGTTATCAGGTTGCTGGGTGCTGCCGCTGCTGCTTTCCCTGCCCACTTCTCAGCAGTGGCAGGGCAGCCCGGGACGAGAGACAAGGGGCCTGTGGATGGAAGATTCCGGGCGCCCTGGCTTACCCCGAAAAGACTGTGAGCTGTAGATCATGAAGGAACACTGTCATTCGCTCATGGGGGTGGAGGGAGGAAGCACAGTATTGGGGATGAGATTGACTGAAAGAGCTGATTTATTGGGAAAGACCCTGATGCTGGGAAGGATTGGGAGCAGGAGGAGAAGGGGACAGAGGAGGATGAGATGGTTGGATGGCATCACCGACTCGATGGATATGAGTTTGAGCAAGCTCCGGGAGACAGTCGGGGGAGCCTGGCGTGCTGCAGCCTGCAGGGCCATGAAGACTCAGACACGACCTAGGAACTCTACAACCACCACCACCCAGCCCTGTGTCCCTGAGCAAGTTCCTTTACCTCTCTAAGCCTCTCTTCCTCGCCCACAAGGGGAATAGTAAGAACACGAGGCATGTTGGTCTCGCAGTGCTTATCTTTATCAGACCCTGGGTGAGCTCTGTCTCCTGAGTCAGCTCCTGCATCCTCACCCCACACAGCGCTCGTCTCCCAGCCCAGTAAACTCAGGCGGTGAGAGTTAGCGCTCACCCTGAGGCCCTGGCACTGTCGTGGAGGTTCTGATGTTCACCCACGTCCGTCTGACTCAGAAGCCTGAGCTGTTAATCCCGTACCATACTGCCATTTAGGTTTATTAAGAGGATTAAGTGGAATAATCCATCTCCCCAGCATTTTGTCTGGCACAGATTCAGAAAATATAATATGATCAGACAGATGTGGCTCTAATCCCAGGCTTACCGCTTACCGGCTGTGTGACTCCTTTCATCCTTTCATCTCTCCGGGCCTGTTTCCCCATCTGTGAAATGGGAATGAACTGAGAGTCCATCTCGTCTGTTAGGAGCTTTCAGGGGGGAGAATGTCTGCAAACCCCTCAGCATGATGCCAGGGACTGAGTTAGCACCCAGCACATCTCAACGCTCAGTGTTGTTAGGTATACAGTACCAAGGGTACTCAGTCCTGTCCAACTCTGTGTGACCCCATGGACTGTAGCCCACCCTGCTCCTCCGTCCATGGGGTTCTCCAAGCAAGAATACTGGAGTGGGTTGTCATGCCCTCCTCCAGGGGATCTTCCCGAACCAGGGATCAAACCTGAGTCTCTTGTGTCTCCTGCATTGGCAGGCGGGTTCTTTACCACTAGCGCCACCTGGGAAGCCCAGGTATACAGTAGGTGCTATGCTAATGTCAGCCATCTCACCTGCTCTCTCAAGTTTCCATCTTGGCACGGGGGCTTCAGACAGTGCAAAACCGGGTGTATGAGACCATGGTGTCTCCAAAAGAGGTGGTAATAGAGGTCAGTGGCGTGAGGTGGAGCCACTGGCCCTGATTCCTTCCAGCTGATTCCTTCCTGCATGCAGGAAGGGGGATGCCCTTGGTTCGCAGTTCTTCATGTTCTTTCCCCAAAACTAGAGCCTTCCATGCCAAGCCATCTTTCCTGAGCAACACTTTAATTTACATCTTTTAATAACTTTGGTTGCCATGGAAGCGTTGGAATTCAGTTTTAAAATAGACAAACTAATTGTTTCAGTCAGTTTGGGTATTTGCTGTCAAGGAAACAGCCCGCTTTTCCCCAACACCAAGAGCCCACCTAATTGGATATGCGAGGTGGCAAATGAGGGGTATTGACCATCCCACAGCCAGACAGAGGAGGCACTGTCACACACCCAAGGAATCTCAACCAGTCCTGCTCATGAGCTTAAGAAAGGGACAGTCTGGACTAATGCTGGGGGCCAGGGAAGGTAGCAGGGTGAGGTTTCCAAGCGCCACGGACACAGCTCCTGAGGCAGCACCAGAACGGAGCTCAGGGCTCAGGACATTCCAGCAGCCAGATGCGGTTCCTGACCTTGGATGGAGGCCCAGAGGCCCTCCACTGTGATCTGAGGGATTCTGAAAACGATAGCAATAACAGCAGCAACGAAGCACAGGAGCCCAGGGCCAGAGCCTACTTCCCCAATGAGACAACAGGCGTTCTCTAACAACAGGCATTCGCTTACCTCCTCCCGGGAGTCCTGCTGATGCAGAGGGCAGATGGCACTGTTCGTTTATTCCATCATCCAACAAGTATTTCTTGTGTTCCTGTCCGATCCATCAATGAATACTGATAGTTCTCTGTCCCTGTGAAGCGTATCTATGAACGAGAAAAATAAGGGGTTGAATAGGGCTTTGAGGGCTTCCCAGGGGCCCCTCAAAGTGGTGAAGATCTGGCCTGCCAATGCAGGAGATGTGGGTTTGATCCCTGGGTTGGGGAGATCCGCTGGGGGAGGGTATAGCAGCCCTCTCTGGTATTCTTGCCTGGGGCATCCCATGGGGAAAGGAGCCTCGGCGGCTACAGTGCATGGGATTGCAGAGAGTCACATACAATTTAGGGACTAAACCACCATCACTCCAATAGTTTGGGCTTCCCTGGTGGCTCAGTGGTAAAGAATCCGCCTGCCATGTGGGAGACCTGGGTTCAATTCTTGGGTCAAGAAGATCCCCTGGAGGAGAGCATGGCAACCCACTCCAGTATCTTGCCTGGAGAATCCCATGGACAGAGGAGCCTGGCGGGCTACAGTCCAAAGTGTCACAAAGAGTCAGACACAAATGAAGCTATTTAGCACACATGTACACATGGGGTGTTGAAAGCTAATACTTAGGAAGTTAAAAGGAAGGAGTGGAACAGAGAAAAGGAGATTGGGAGTGCAGAATTATTGGTGGGTCAGTAAGACTTCATAAGAAAGTGAGTTCTGAGCGAACCTCTATCAGTTCTCACCTATAAGAGGTGAGGCCATGAGCCAGCAGAACCTTGGTGATTACGTGTGTGGTTGTTTTGTTGTTCAGTCATGTCCAGTGCTTTGCGACCCCATGGACTGCAGCACACCAGGCTTCCCTGTCCATCATCATCTCCAGGAGCTTGCTCAAACTCATGACCATTGAGTAGGTGATACCATCCAACCATCTTATCCTTTGTCACCCTCTTCTCCTCCTGCCTTCAATCTTTCCCAGCATCAGGGCTTTTCTAATGAGTCAGCTCTTTGCATCAGGTGACCAAAGTATTGGAACTTCAGCCTCAGTTAGTCCTTCCAATGAATAGTCAGAATTGATTTCCTTTAGGATGGACTGGTTGGATCTCCTTGCTGTCCAAGGGGCTCTCAAGAGTCTTCAACACCACAGTTCAAAAGCATCAATTCTTCAATGCTCAGCTTTCTTTATGGTCCAACTCTCACATCCATAAGGGTGATTAAGAGTGATGAAAAGTTCTGCTTCTGTGATGGGGCCCGTCTGAGTTGGAATTCAGTTTTCTATCACTTAGTTCTGGAATGATCTCTTCTTCCCATGGCTGTACCTCTTTGTGCCTCAGTTTCCTTATCTTTGTGAAAGGCTGTAACAGTAATTTAAATGGTTAAGTGAGTTAATGTTTGTAAAGTGCCTGACACAGAGTGAGAGCTCTGATGATGGTGTTGGGGACCCTGACGGTGGTGATAAAAGTGACGATGATGGTGTGATCAGTGACTTTGTTGTTACTGTTTACTTGCTAAGTCATGTCCTATTCTTTTAAGACCCCAGTGGTCTATAGCCCACCAGGCTTCTCTGTCCATGGGATTTCCCAGGCAAAAATACTGGAGTGGGTTGCCATTTCCTTTTCCAGGGGATCTTCCTGGACCAGGGAGCAAACCCGTTTCCTGCATTAGCAGGTGGAGTCCTTACCACTGAGCCACCTGGGAAGCCCTGTCCAGTGACTAGTTGGTTGCAAAGTGGAGAATCAAAGGAGAGGCAAGGAGTAAGTCAAGACTCAACTGGCCCACCAGTAGGAAGCATTTGTAGTCATCCAGATGGGAGTCCATGGTGGCCTGGACTGTGTTCATGGCCATGCTGGTGGAGTAGAGGGATATCCATTGGGGATATTTAAAGAAAAATGCCACCAGATCAGAATACAACCTCAGTGGCCCAGTTTTCCAGACATTCTCTCTAAGAACACATTGATTTGCTTTTAGTCTTTTATTACATTTATTTAAAATTTCTAGGTAGACTGATTAGTCAAGCCTAAGAAATAAAACATGTGAAAACAATTCAGAAACATTCCAGGAGTTTCCATCTAAAACAGAGCTTGTATTTATCAGGGCACTGAATTTGTCTCTGAGTTTTCTGGAAGCAAAGGCAAAATGAGAAACATATTGGGTTTAGAACCTATATTTCATGGTGAGAAGAACACAATGTCCCTTTGCAGGAGAAAACTTTGCACAAACACTGAACTCTGGGAGGGAGTCAGTCACTTGCGTCTTATTTAAGGGGTATTTCACAACAGAAAACAGTGTGTTCAACAAAAGGATTGTCCACGTTGACATTCCGTACCCTCCTCTGTTATAAATGCTGAGGTCACGGTGTTAAGTCTTAACTTGGTTGAGGCAGTTTCATGGAGGGAGATAACATGATATGGGCCAGGTGCCTGTCCTTCTAACTTAATACAAGACTAGAGCTTCGAGAAGCCTCAGAAATGGATGACTCACAGGCCCATTAGATTATCTGCTTCAGATATTAGATTTCTCAGATGAGCTTCTGGAAGTAGAAGCTGGATTTCGGTCAACTCGAGGTTGGACTCCCTTGTGACTGCCAACCCCTGTGTCCTTGACTGAAGAAGAAGATATATGTGCTTGAAATACCGGGGCTGAGGGAATCTGCATTTCTGTTCTGAAATGAGCACTTGGCAGTTTGATATTGATTCTTAATGAGCTGGAGAAGGACCCCATTTGGCCTATTGTGTAGAAAAAGCTGTTGGAATCGAAAAAATTAAAACCTGGTCTGGACCCATTTCTGCCACTGACACGTGATGTGGCCCAGAGCTAGCTAGAGGAAAGTCAGCATCTTCTAGGACTGTCGGGAGGACCGAATGATGCAACAGATGTCAAGTACCTGAAACAGTGCTTAAAACAGAGGCATTCAATACATGGTAGATATTATTCTCATTGTAAACAGAAAGTGATTTCACTGTTTTGCTGAACCTTACAGCCAATCTCAGAATATCATCACAGCTCAAATGCACAATTCTAAATCCAAAAGATGCAAGAATGAAATCCGTATTACCAAGATTTCCTGGGGAAGGGGACATGATGGAGAAGGTGGCGTGACACTGTGAGACATCTTGTCTTAGGCGCCCTGGAAGCAGGAGTCTGCGGGGGAGTCTTGTTAGGGGATATACCGAGACAGTGCTTTCTGCTGAAGGGGAGTGAAAACAAGGATGAGAAAGGCAAGAGAGTCAGCGAGGATGTAGATTCAGGGGGAATCTAGGCTCAGACTGCCCCACGGGAGGCCCCAGAATGTGAATTACACCTGAAGAGTTGGTCCCATCTTCCGTCTTAGGAGGACAGGTGTAGCCTCCCAGGTGAGGGCATTTTTATTTGGCGAAGGGGGACGTGTGAGTGATGCCAGCCAACACTCCGGCCTCTGGGGGGCTGATGCTCTGGCAGTGGAAGGAGGCACCAGCAGCATCCTCTCCACTTCCTAAAACTCACCTGTCAATTCCCACTTTCCTCCTCTTCTCATCAGCTGCCCGAATCTCTCTCCTTTCTCACCACGATCCTCTTTTGCAACCCCCATCACTCCTTTCCTTTAAGTCTCTTGTTTCCTCCCCACCACTTAAAGCTACCCAGCCCCGTTTTAACACAGAAGAGTTACTACTCCAGTCTGCTTTCTTCCCTTTGCATGCTAACCTGGCCTCCTTAAAGGCTTGTAGGTACGTACGCTTTAATATTTCATATTTCTATCAGCACCATCTCCTGGGAAACATGTAAGTAGGATCAATGTTATTCTCAAAAATCAGCTTTGAATCTGCCAGAACACATGGGGAAAGATACAGTAGCCACCCTGGAGGTTTGCTCCACTTAATTTAGAAAAGAAAACTTTGTGTTAGGAGGACATGCTTCAGCACCTAGGAGAGCGACAAGCCTCAGGGTGGCCCTCTCTTGGTTACCATAGGTGAACAAACCTTTTCATCTGGACTGCAAATCTCAGGGGATTTAGCAGCTGTCCCTTGGCCCCCTCACCCTGCCCCCCCCCATTATTGTGATAGCCATATGTGAGCAATATCACTAGACAGCCTGTAAATCATGTCTTTTACTGCTGTTCCCTTTTAACTCCTCTCTCTTTGAGCAGACGGGTTTCACTCTGAAACATTACAGGTTTGTGCTTTGAGTTCCAAATGTTTTTCACCATTCCCTAGAAGGCCAGGGATTTAGGAAAGAGCCTATGTGTGTCAATCATAGAGTGAGGTTCCGACTGTGCTACCTGAGAGATAGGGACAGGCTGGCCCACAGTGTGTTTCTGAAAGATCTGATGGGCCTCTTACTCATATCCAAAACTAATCAACCTCGATGCATTCAGAGTAGAGAACAGTCCTGGGGCCAGAGTTCATTGTCCCATTTGACCTTCACAGAGGAGTGATGATAAAATAGATAATATTGAGAGGTTCTCTTTTGGATACCTGCATGTAAAATTATATCTACTTCTCTCCACTGCATATATGGGTTCTATTCTCAACACCATTTTGCAGATGAATAAGTCAAGGCATGGAGGGCATGTTACACAGACGTGTCTGAATGGACAAGCCTAAAGCTTGGCAAGAGTTCCTGCAACAAAGTTATCTAAGTTCACAACTGCACCTTGACTGAGCAGTTCATTGATTAGTATCTAAGCTTTTTTCCTGCTCTCTGGATTTCAGGGTGGGAGTGGAATCCTACCTCATTTTGTCCCTGTGGTGCACTCACTTGCTAACACAAAGATAGGCACAAGACTCTTGAGCGTCCCTTGGACTACAAGGAGATCATTTAGTCTATCCTAAAGGAAATCAGTCCTGAATATTCATTGGAAAGACTGGTGCTGAAGCTGAAACTCCAATACTTTGGCCACCTGATCCAAAGAACAGACTCATTTAAATAAGACCCTGATTCTGGGAAAGATTGAAGGCAGGAGGAGAAGGGGATGACAAAGGATGAGATGGTTGGATGGCATCACCGACTTGATGGACTTGAGTTTGAGTAAACTCCAGGAGTTGGTGATGGTGTGCTTCAGTCCATGGGGTCGCAAAGAGTTGGACACAACTGAGCAATGAACTGAGATGCTGAATGTGTTACTCACTAATTCATGGATGGATGAGGAGAGTGGAGGAGAGGGTAGGAATGCTCTCTAGGCAGAGGGAATATAGTATATGAAAACATGGTTTAAAATCTAAAAAAAAAAAAAAAAAAAAAAAGGGAGAGAGACATACACAGAGAGAAGACTCCCGAGACCACAGCAGTTCTGCGGAGAGATTGATTTCAGGAGATGTGAGCTCGGTGATGGGGATTCTATTTCCTCCTTAGCCCTCTTGCCCTGCTCATCCCAGCACCCCCCACTCTGGCCTCATGCAGCCAGTTCCTCATCCGTATTCTTCTCAGGCCATCCCTCCAGCCTAGTAATCTGTTCCTGTCCTTTTAAGAAGTTAATAAGATTGATTTCAGGAGATGTGAGCTCGGTGATGGGGATTCTATTTCCTCCTTAGCCCTCTTGCCCTGCTCATCCCAGCACCCCCCACTCTGGCCTCATGCAGCCAGTTCCTCATCCGTATTCTTCTCAGGCCATCCCTCCAGCCTAGTAATCTGTTCCTGTCCTTTTAAGAAGTTAATGGGACAAAAACAAATCACCGCTCTCCAGCTAGTCATGCAGGGTTCTTGGGGACCTGGCGGCTAGCTCAGAGAAGGGCGTGAGAGACATGGGCAGTGCCAGGAATACCAAATCAAGCTCCTCTCCCTGGAAGGAGTCACCAGCATGTCCACGCCATCCAGGAAGGCACAGGAGCCCCCTTCAGGCCTCTGGGGCTCCAACCCCCCAGGGCCAAGTCTACACAGCTCAGATTACCTGGGGAAATTAACAAGAGACAAATCTCTCCCCGCTAGGGGAGTGGAAGGTACAGTGGTTATGTTTGGGAGGCATGTGAGGGGCAGAGGAGCTGTTACTCCATCAGAATTCACCACGTCAGCCCCAGAGACACCCGCCTCCTCTCCTTTATCCAGCTCATAATCCTGTCTTCACTCTCCTGTGCCTGGTGTCACAAGACACTGAGAAGCAGTGATTAAATTTCGCATCTCCGCTCCCCTCAGCCACATCCGTCTCCCTTGACCGTCCCAGCCCAGTCTCCTGTCAGCTGTACGTCACCCACGTGTCTGATTCTCACATCCATGCTCACCTCTCCATGCTTACCCTCCTGGTTTAAGGCGGGATCCTAATCACTGCTCTTCTGAACAATTTTAGGCTCTGCCAGCCTGATCCTCTCACCTGTAGATCCTCTTTAGAATTCACCTTGCACTCTGCAACTGGAATGGCGTTCCAGACCCAGACTGTGATGGCTTAGACTCAAAGGATGAAACGTGGTTCTCAGCATGGCACTCAAGCTCTCCCCAGTCAGATCTCAGTTCTTTCTTTCAGATGATTTGGCTCCTGATTGCCCTTCGCACCTGTGCTAGCAAGTACAGGCGCCATTAACCACATGTGACCATTACATTTAAATTTAAATAAAGTTAGATATTCTCTTTCTCATCTGTAACAGCTCCATTTCAAGAGCTCGGTGGCCACATGGAGCTCATGGGTACCTTATCAAAAATGATTCAGGAAATACCTGTCATTACAGAAGGTTTTTATTTAGTTTTGCTGTTTTACACATCATAAATCCCACCAAAAGGATGCTTCCCACTCTTCTTTCTCCATAACCTCTGCTTTTCCACCTTACTGCTTTTGCTCATGGTCTCACCTCTTCTAGAAATGCTCTCCTCAGTCCCCCCATGCCCAGACAGCCCTGATTCTTCAAGGTTCTTTCAGTTCAGTGCAGTTCAATTGCTCAGTCATGTCCGACTCTTTGTGACCCCATGAATCACAGCACACCAGGCCTCCCTGTCCATCACCAGCTCCCAGAGTTCACTCAAACTCACATCCATTGAGTAGGTGATGCCATCCAGCCATCTCATCCTCTGTCATCCACTTTTCCTCCTGCCCCCAAACCCTCCCAGCATCAGAGTCTTTTCCAATGAGTCAACACTTCACATGAGGTGGCCAAAGTATTGGAGTTTCAGCTTTAGCATCTTTTCTTCTAAAGAAATCCCAGGGCTAATCTCCTTCAGAATGGACTGGTTGGATCTCCTTGCAGCCCAAGGGACTCTCAAGAGTCTTCTCCAACACCATAGTTCAGAAGCATCAATTCTTTGGCACTCAGCTTTCTTCACACTCCAACTCTCACATCCATATATGACCACAGGAAAAACCAAAGCCTTGACTAGATGGACCTTTGTTGGCAAAGTAACGTCTCTGCTTTTCAATATGCTGTCTAGGTTGGTCATAACTTTCCTTCCAAGGAGAAAGCGTCTTTTAATTTCATGGCTGCAGTCACCATCTGCACTGATTTTGGAGCCCCCCAAAGTAAAGTCTGACACTGTTTCCACTATTTCCCCATCTATTTCCTATGAAGTGATGGGACCAGATGCCATGATCTTCATTTTCTGAATGTTGAGCTTTAAGCCAACTATTTTAACTCTCCTCTTTCACTTTCAACAAGGGGCTTTTGAGTTCCTCTTCACTTTCTGCCATAAGGGTGGTATCATCTGCATATCTGAGGTTATTGATATTTCTCCCGGCAATCTTGATTCCAGCTTGTGTTTCTTCCAGTCCAGCGTTTCTCATGATGTACTCTGCATAGNCATGATCTTCATTTTCTGAATGTTGAGCTTTAAGCCAACTTTTTCACTCTCCTCTTTCACTTTCATCAAGAAGCTTTTTAGCTCCTCTTCACTTTCTGCCATAAGAGTGGTGTCATCTGCATATCTGAGGTTATTGATATTTCTCCTGGCAATCTTGATTCCAGCTTGGGCTTCTTCCAGTCCAGCGTTTCTCATGATGTACTCTGCATAGAAGTTAAATAAGCAGGGTGACAATATACAGCCTTGACGGACTCCTTTTCCTATTTGGAACCAGTCTGTTGTTCCATGTCCAGTTCTAACTGTTGCTTCCTGACCTGCATACAGATTTCTCAAGAGGCAGGTCAGGTGGTCTGGTATTCCCATCTCTTTCAGACTTTTCCACAGTTTATTGTGATCCACACAGTCAAAGGCTTTGGCATAGTCAATAAAGCAGAAATAGATGTTTTTCTGGAACTCTCTTGCTTTCAGAGGTTAAAGCGTTTGCCTCCAATGCGGGAGACCTGGGTTCGATCCCTGGGTTGGGAAGATCCCCTGGAGAAGGAAATGGCAACCCACTCCAGTATTCTTGCTTGGAGAATCTCATGGACTGAGGAGCCTGGTGGGCTGCATTCCATGGGGTCACAAAGAGTCGGACACGACTGAGTGACTTTACTTACTTACTTAGCGGATGTTGGCAATTTGATCTCTGGTTCCTCTGCCTTTTCTAAAACCAGCTTGAACATCAGGGAGTTCACAGTACATGTATTGCTGAAGTCTGGCTTGGAGAATTTTGAGCATTACTTTACTAGCATGTGAGATGAGTTCAGTTGTGCGGAAAGGCTAACATGCAATCAAAGCTGAGCCTCAGCAGGAACCTCGGCAGGAACCCGCAGGAAGGTGCTCATCAGGCCAGAGTTGACCAGATTTGCTTACTAGAAAGATCCCTTTGGAGCAGAATGCACCTGTATAGGGTGGCAGCAAGGAGACAGATTGGAAAATGGATGGCGCGTCAGGCAAGGCAGAGAAGGCGTCTGGCAGTGGCGTTGCAGAGTGAAGGTGTCCACGAGTCAGAGAAGGATAAACCTCAGTCCTCTGGCATTGGAGGCTGGGAGAAAGAAGCTTTAAGGGCGAGGTGCTGTTACTCCCCGGTTACAGAAAGAGAGAGGCGTGGCAGGGAGAAGGGGGCGCCATGATGAGTTCTGTGATTGAGGAGCAAGTTGAGCTGCCTGTTCTAACCTCTTACGGTAATGTATTATGATTTCCTTTTGATTTCCTACTGCAGTTTTTGGCCTTTCCCGGTGGCCCAGTGGTATTGAACCCACTGGCAGTGCAGGAGGCATGGGTTCGATCCCTGGCTCAAGAAGATCCCCTGGACGAAGGCATGCCTCCCCCACTCCAGTGTTCTTACGGGGAAAATCCCATGGACAGAGGAGCCCGGCAGGCTATGATCCGTAGGGTCACAAAGAATCGGACACGACTGAAGTGACTGAGCATGCACGCACTGCAGTTTTCTGCTTGAATGTTCCTTTTACAGTTTTATCTGTAACGTTCTCTTAATATCTCCCCAGACACTTTGCTTCATGTAAATGTGGTGGTTTAAAGGTCTTCATTTATATACCATTTATTGGAAGGCACTGTAAGATAGTGGTTTAGAATATGAACTCAACTCCACCACTTGCTGTGTGTGACCTTAGCAAGGCAGCCTGCACCTGTAAGCTGCAGTTTCTCATCTGCAGAATGGGCATAATTCCTTTAAAGATTCAGGGCTGAATGAAGGGTTCTATAAGGGCTTCCCCTGGTGGCTCAGACGGTAATGAGTCCACCTGCAGTTCAGGAGACATGGGTTTGATCCCTGGGTTGGGAAGATCCCCTGGAGAAGGAAATGGCAGCCCACTCCAATATCCTTGCCTGGAAAACTGCATGGACAGAGAAGCCTGGCAGGCTGCAGTCCATGGGGTCACAGAGTCAGACGCGACTGAGCACACCAGCACATGTGTAGAGCTCTCACCACAACAATCGCTCAAATGTTAACCAGTGTTATTTTTACTTAGGAAAGTTTATGGGAATATACAGTTTTATACTGGATAAAATATAGAACGTCTTTACACATTTATCTAAAACTAAAATGATAACATATATTCACTGTGCAAAACCAAGGGAATTCTGTGACATTGATGTGACCTTTTCAGAGGCTTGTCAGCTGAGGGTCATGTGCTTGTCGCCCAGGAGTTGATCTGTCAGGGGGTGATCTGTGGTGGCTGATTAAACCAGCACAGAAGTAGCAGGGGACGGGTCCTGGCACTCTGGGTGACTGCAAGGAGAAACGCTGTTAGACGCACACCTGCACTTCATGAGTATTTTTGTTGTATGAATTGCTTAGATCCCTGGCAGAGAAACTGGTTCTGTCTGTCACTGACGCCTCCTCCACTGGAGTGGTATGTTCCCGTTGCCCTTTCAGCTCTTCAGGGTGAGTGTGGAGCTTTCAAAGGATAACACCCCCGAGTTCTGGGCAGATGGATGCCTCATCCTGGGCTTCCTGACCTGAAACAGGAGCTGCCTGTGCTCCCGTTATGGTGACAACGTGGCCTGTACTTTTCCTCTGCTGGACGTTCGCCGTCCCCACCTGCTTGTGTCCGTCAGGCGTTAGCGCCGTGGCCAGGGAGCTTGGGCTTCGCTTATCTAGAGGCCCAGCACTGCGGCTCCCTGCTGTGCTGACCACCTCTGTTAAACACAGTTTGCTGTTTGGGGATCTCAGACCCTCCGTTGCCTGAAAGGCCCGTTTGCCCCGGTGTGGTTTTCATGTCCAGGAGTGTAGACTTTCTGATCATTGCTCGTCGTGAATTTCTCAAACTGAAGGTTTGCAGGCAAGAGCCGGGTCACCGCCTGGTCCCCTCTGGTCGTGATCCAGCCCCTGAGTGGAGGGACGCACACGTGCTGTGGAAGGAGAAGGTCCTTTCCCTCCGCCGCAGGTGCCGTGGCTCCAGCTTCTGTCTGGGAGGCCTGGGCTGTCTGCAGGGCCCGTCAGGATGCGCACAGTGGGAGGTGCTTACCATCTTCTCTAGTTTCTGGAACAACCAGCACATTTGCTGTTGCTAGCAACTATTTCAGAACTTGATTTTTTTAATAGTAAGTAAACAGATAATGTTCTTCTCACATTAACATACGTTCCATTTTAAATTTATAAAGTTTCTTTCTTTAAAATTGATTCTTTTAGCCTCTGCTGCAAGGCCCTCACCCATTTCCTCTCTAACATTAAGCAGTGAGCAACATCTTTGCTTTTTTTCCCTTAAGGTGATCTCCTCACACATGATTAAAAGGATTGTCTCCTCAATTCTCTTAGGTAAATTCACTGCAGGTGTCATGCAGGATATTATAGGCGGTCAGTTTCCTGCGATATGGCGTGTGTGTGTGAGCACACATAGCCCCTTTTTGCTGTCCTAGTTACACAGAACATCGGAAGGGACCTGATGCCAATGTGTGATAATCAGTGTCTACTAACCATGGAAATACGAAGGGCCACGTAGATGACCGCTTACTAATGGTCAGCTTCTTCTCTTCAAGTGGTTTGTTTTGAGACACCAGTCACTAAGTGGCTTTTCAGAGAAAGCTTAGCTTGATGCGTCGTCACATAAGCTATTTGACATTTGTCTCCAGTCAAATCGGATGCCACATGAAAAATTTACTCAGGCAAGAGGCTCCTAGGAATAAACAGTTCTCCAGTGTTGCTCACAGGGGACTCGGCAAGGTGAGCGGAACTTCAGCTTGTCACGGATGCACTGTTCTGACAAACATAAGTAGATGCTAATGGCTAAATCGTGACAGAATAAAGTCCCACAACCATATGGCTAATTGCCACAACAATATCTTCAGTGTTATTAATCAAGTTTTCATAGTGTGCCGTGATAATTGGAATAATTAGAAACAGCATAGGCCGTGCTTGTCTGCACTGCACACTCTGCAGACACCGCACACAGCCACTGTCGCACGGCGGCGCTGTGCCGCTCAGAAAACCCCGGCTAGTTAGTGCTTGCCGTCGGCGCATTTTGTGTGAGTGTCTATAGAAGCACACATATCTAAGCGAGACCCCCAGCCCCCCGTGCGTCCACTTAAATAGGCAGTGTTTCTTTAAGGCGGGAACAGAGGTCTGCCCGGCTTGGATCTTACAGTTTGAAAGATGAATGCATTGTACACTAATTTGGATGATGGACATTCGTTTTTGGTCATATATTTCCCGTTTTAGCTAATTTAGTTAAGAAAATGAGGAATTAGAAAGCAATTGAATAAATTACAAGATGTAAGTATTTGCATAATTTGTTTCAGGCAAATAGTATGTAATAGTGCTCCCAAAATGAATTATTTTGAGCGTGTCTTTCAATTATGAATGAAGTAAATATTACCATCTTTAATATCACAATTGAAACTTATATTTTCACATTGCTAATATTGAAATATACTCACTTCAGTCATTTATAAGCTAATCCCATTCCTTCATCTTAATAGCAGAGCAAGAATTCACTTGTCCGTGGCACAGCCCTCATTAAGAGAGCTTCTCAGGCTGCTTTGCTTTGTGGGGCAGTGACTGGACAGGAGAGACACGAGACTGATGATAACCAGCTCCTTGGTGGTGAAGCGTCTGGACAAGCTGATGAACGGAAATGGCTGTTGTAGCTGTCTGTCATTACAGGGCTTCTCTGGTCTTCAATCCAGAAGTCGTATCTTTGAATCCTGTGCCCTCTCAGTTTTTTCTCTTCCTTGCCCTTTTCTATCCTATTGCATTCCTTAACTAGAAAGGAGTCTTACTGCATTATTTTTTTTTTAAGTTTGAGATATTCTTTGGGTATTTCTTTGGTTATAACGTACCTCCTCAAATCTCAAAATGAAAGTAACTAATGAGAAACACTATTTCAGTATAACCTTAAGGTTCCCAGGGCCAAAAATCTTTGCATCACTGATCTCTGAACTCCGCAAAGTTTAAAATAAATGTGTTACCCTGTTTCTTTTATTTAAATGACTCTTCTCTGTCTTTTTCCTTCCTTTCCCTCTCTCTAGATGGCATGAGAGGCACAGAGTAGAGACTGCATTAAGAGCAAAAAGTCCGAGTTTTTTTTTTTTCTTTCAGTCAACTCAATTAATGATTATATACTCACTTTGTGTAAAGGCTTCCCGGGTAGCTCAGAGGTTAAAGCATCTGCCTGGAATGCGGGAGACCCAGGTTCAATCCTTGGGTTGGGAAAATCCCCTGGAGAAGGAAATGGCAACCCACTCCAGTGTTCTTGCCTGGAGAATCCCATGGAGGGAGGAGCCTGGTAGGCTACAGTCCATGGGGTCGCAAAGAGTCGGACACGACTGAGCCACTTCACTTCACTTCACTTTGTGTATAAAATAATTTAGATCTTTTACTTCTTTCTCCTGCTTTGTCTTTTTCCTAGTCACTAGATAGAGAGTTGACAAGGAAAAATGAAACTTCATGTTGATACTAACATTTAAGGTAGCTCAGAGGTTAAAGCATCTGCCTGGAATGCGGGAGACCCAGGTTCAATCCTTGGGTTGGGAAAATCCCCTGGAGAAGGAAATGGCAACCCACTCCAGTGTTCTTGCCTGGAGAATCCCATGGAGGGAGGAGCCTGGTAGGCTACAGTCCATGGGGTCGCAAAGAGTCGGACACGACTGAGCCACTTCACTTCACTTCACTTTGTGTATAAAATAATTTAGATCTTTTACTTCTTTCTCCTGCTTTGTCTTTTTCCTAGTCACTAGATAGAGAGTTGACAAGGAAAAATGAAACTTCATGTTGATACTAACATTTATCATAAAAATTTTGGTATAGATTAAAATATTAAAGGCAGAGGAACCAGAGATCCAATCGCCAGCCATTAGCTGGATCATAGAGGAAAGCAAAGGAATTCTAGAAAACCATCTACTTTTGCTTCATTGACTACACTAAAGCCTTTGACTTGTGTGGATCACAACAAACTCTGGAAAATTCTTTAAGAAATGAGAATACCAGATCACCTTACCTGTCTCTTGAGAAACCTGTATGTCGGTTAAGAAGCAACAGTTAGAACCTTACATGGAACAACTAATGGGTTGAAAATTGGGAAAAGAGTGTGACAGTACTTATCTCTATGCAGAGTACATCATGAGAAATGCTGGGCTGGATGAATCACAAGATAGAATCAAGATTGCTGGGAGAAATGCTGAAAACTCAGATGTGCAGATGACACTGCTGTAATGGCAGAAAGTGAAGGGGAACTAAAGAGCCTCTTGATGGGGATGAATGAGGAGACTGGAAAAGCTGGCTTAAAACTCAACATTCAAAAGACTAAGATCATGGCATCCAGTTCCATCACTTTGTGACAGAAGGGGATAGATTTTATTTTCTTAGCTCCAAAATCACTGTGAACAGTGACTGCAGCCATGAAATTAAAAGATGCTTGCTCCTTCAAAGGAAAACTATGACAAACCTGGATAGTACATTAAAAAGCAGAGACATCACTGTGCTGACAATGGTCAAAGCTGTGGTTTTTCCAGTGGTCATGTATGGATGTGAGAGTTGGACCATAAAGAAGGCTGAGTGCCGAAGAATTCATGCTTTTGAACTGTGGTGTTGTAGAAGACTCTTAAGAGTCCCTTGGGCTTCAGGTAGATCAAACCAGTCAATGCTAAAGGAAATCAACTGTGAATATTCATAGGAAGGACTGATGGTGAAGCTTCAATAGTTTGGTCACTTGATGTGAAGAGCTGACTCTTTGTAAAGCCCTGATGCTAGGAAAGACTGAAGGCAAAAGGAGAAGGGGGCAGCAGAGGATTAGATGGTTAGATAGCAACTCTGATTCAGTGGATGTGAATTTGAGCAAACTCTGGGAGATAGTGGAGGACAGAGGAGCCTGGTGTGCTGCAATCCATGGGATTGCGAAGAGTTGGACACGACTGAGAGACAACCACAAGAATACTAAGCCCGTGTTCAGTGGTTCAGCATGTAATGTTCTAAAACGAAGCTTGAGTTACATGTAGATGTTACTTATTCATGTCTCGCTTTAAAGAAGGTGTCACTGTGTTCTTCATTTAAGCTTCAGGTTTTTCCTTTGTTTCGATCAGGATGCACGTGGCAGCAAGCTAACAGTAAACCTTCTACCTGAGACTGGCTCTGACATTGAGGAACTTAATAATTTCATACAGCTGAAGTCTACAGGCACTGCATCTCTAGGGGCTCAGTTGAGAGCTCAAGATTTTCTCTGTTTAACCTCATTGTCAGCTTCTTAATGTCCATTCTCTTGTAGTCACAAATGAGCTACAGCCTTCCTTGTTCTAACCTAGCAGAAGAGACAGAATGAATCTTCCATCAAATACAAAACAATAATTCTTTTCAGTCCAAATGTTCCAGATTAGATCTGTGCCTGCCCCAAGCTGAGAACAGTGTCCACAGAGAATGTCATATATTGTTTGAAAAGTAGTGAGAGTATTAGCCACTCAGTTGTGTCCAACGTGTTGTGACCTCATGGACTGTGCCCCGTCAGGCTCCTCTGTCCGTGGATTTCTCCAGGCAGGAATGCTGGAGTTGATAACCATTTCTTCTCCAAGGGATCTTCCCATCCCAGGGATCGAACCCAGGTCTTTTGCGTTGCCGGCAGCTTCTTCACCAGATATGGCTTCCCTTAGACTGACTGGAGTCTGCCTTCAGAGCAGTTGCTCCTAAACTGTGGCCTCCGGACCACCATTGTCAACATTGCCTGGGAACTTGTTAGAAAGGAAGGTGCTCAGGCTCCACCTTGGACCCACTGGATCAGAAACTCTAGGGGTGCAGCGCGGCCATCTGTTTCTTTTTAAACTGTCTGTCTAATTTTGGTGCATTCTTTGAGAACCACTGACCACCAGAGCAAGGGATGCTGTCAGCTTTATTCTGAATAAAGGTGGGAAGATGTGCATAGCTGAACTAAATTAAGTTCCTTTAGGAAGGAATGAAGCCAGAATAGATTCTTGGTGGCCAGTCACCTTCTCTGTGCTTTAAAATAAGTATATTTTCTCTCTTGCAAAATTAAGTGAGACGTACTTCATTTATTGTGAAACTCAATTATCGAATGTTGCAGACAGTGCTTTTTATCCACCTAATATCCACTTGCCTTTCCTTGCTTATTAAAATGAATCTTAAGTTTGCTGGATGTTTTTGTTTTAGGGATGATACTGCACCTGCCTCAGGTGTGCAGTGTGACACAGTTCTGACCAGTTATAGTCAACCTTCCGTTGATAGGATTAATTTCAAAGATTTGCTTTCCTGACATAGGCCTCACCCTTTTTGTCACTTTCTCTTTCTTTCCTATGTAATGGCTGTACATACAGCAGCCATTTTGCATCCATGAGTGACCGCCAAAGAGAATTTCAGAGCCCTGGGTGCTGACAGCTTGAAGCTGTAGTAGACCCAAAGCCAGCGAACACACATTCAGCCTTCTCTCTCCAGAGACTGAAATAAACCTTGTATTGAAGACGCTGTTTAGCTTTTTTCTTACTTGCAGCCAATGCAGTTCTCATGGGCTGAGTAACGTAGTGTAGCTTCCCTGACAGTGGAAACGTGTGGCTGTCCTGTTCCCACACTCTCTCCTCTGTTTTCTGGACTTGACTTACTGCCCATGTCATTACAAAGCTAAACCCACATGCCTGAGGCTTGAATCTCCCCTCTCCATGTCTTAAGTAACTCTGGCAAGTTATTTAAATTCATTAAGCCATAGTTTTCTGAAATGTAAAATGAGAATAATAATAAATCATTTGGCTGTTAAAGGGATTAAACATGTTAATGGGTGTATGCCATTAGCCCCATGCCTGACACATTGTGAGCTTTGAAAAATTGTGGCTCTATGCTGTTGATGTTCTTTGAAGTTGGAAACTGACCTATATCTGTAAATATTATACTGTTCATCAGCATAGGAGTAAGGGCATAGACTGTAAGAAAAGAAGTCAGCATGGGTCTTATTTTGTTGCAACACTTATTTGGACCTCTTACTAGCAGCTTGTAAAGCTCTTCTCAGAAGATAATTGTGCCAAAAGGAGATTCCCAGCAGGTATGAATAGGCATTTGCTTTCTTCTGTCTGATAACACCTCAACTCTTTTTGTCTTTGGGGAAAATTATCACTTAAATTCTCCAACATAATGGCTAACATCCATCCTGCATAATCTGATATTCTTTAAAATGCAAGCTGGCTTTTGTAGCCTCTGAAAGATCATTGTTTAGATTCTTTACTGTACCAGGTAGGACCCATGCCTGTTCATTTTTTGTCTCATCATTTAAAAGAGTTAAATGTTCAAGTGGGCATTAATGCTTTTTGCTGGTAAAAAAAATGTCGAGCAGTTATTAGCAGGGGTGGTCCTCTGTTTCTCTCAGCCCAGGACTCGTGGCCTTTCCAGGCGGAGTCCTGGATGGGGCCTTCTCCCCACAGTGTGCACTCACTCACTGTGTGCTCCCCTGGCCCCAGAGAGACGGAGAACGGGTCAGGGCGGAAGTAGCATTATGGAAGCATCACCTCAAAGATACTACCTATGGAATACACATATCGTGACCTTCCACCCTCACATACCCTGTTCATAGTTATTTGTATCTCAAATAGCAGCCATATTTGATGGTTACCTTTCATTTTTTGACAGAAAAAAACTTACTAAGAGCCTCGTGTTAGATAACGCCATAACTTGTCAATGTATGTTTAGTAATACAACCTATTACAATTGACTAATTTACCATTTTCAAAATGATCTTTTAAGAAATAATTACTTTTCTTATCTTTTGGGTACATATACTCAGATTTCAAGGCTTAGGCCAAATTCAAATCTCTGTCATCTTATTTTGATTAAAAGGGTACATGGATAATTGATTTTATAAAGGTTTTTGTATTATTCCTAAGCTGACTGGCTTATCTGTGCTTTATTTTATCTGAAGACTTTTCCTCTAAGATTGAATGAAACATTTGCTTTAAATACACAAAGTCAGATCACTTTGGAAGGAATAAAAAAAATTATCAGCTCTAATTATACATTTCAATATCAAGCTCAGAAGAGCTCAAAGTGTTCAAAGGAAAAAACCTTCAGGTTACAAAGGAAAAACCCTTGTCCTGAACACTTTTGGTACAGTTCTATATAAAAAATGAAAACCTTTATGTAGAGATTTATATCAAAAGCTGACTTACCAAGGTCTCAGTGTTTGGATTTAGTAGATCTTTAAATCAAAGGCCAGATCCCCTTATCCTTAGAACAAGAAAGGCGTATTTACTGTTGTAAATGAAATTGTATTTAAGAATTAGGCTTTTCTTAAGGTGCGAATTAAGAAATAGAGTCTTCAGTTTTACACGCAGGCAGCTGTAGAGTTTAATCCTGATCCCACCGTTTTCATAGCTGTGTATGTGCTTCATTTGTTAAATGAAGGCATAATGATTACCCCCTCGAGGATGGATGTAGGTTTAAAAAAAATGAGTTCCATGAGGAATCCAGAACAAGTGTCTTCAATAAATGGTAGTTTGTTTTAATCACCAAAGTCTATACAGATGCCAAGAATTAGCATCGATTGGAATTTCTAAAGCTGCTTTGGATGAATAGAAAATAGCCCCTCTAACTTCCCAGTGGCTCAGAAAGTCCATATTTATGGGGCAGGTCTTACGCGTTCCTGCTTTCAGTTCTTCGGCCTCCTCACCCGCAGCTGCCTACTCACGGTCCTGTCTGTAGTCTCCTTTCCAGTAACTGCACCGTTGGAAGAGCCTGCACCTCAGACGTGCACTCTATGCCTTGTCTCCGCTCCTCCACTCTCCCATCTCCCATCCAGCCTGGTTCCCCGTTCATTCACCCCTCTGCTTTCCCATTGTCTCGGATTCCACCCGTATCCCCAGTTCCTCTGCTCCTCATTTCAGTTACTCCCGTGCGTCTGCTTGCAGCACCCTTGTTCCTTTCTGCCTCTGTGTTACTAACATAACCCAGACCCCACTGGGGCGTGTAAGTGAGCAACTGAAACTTGCACAGAAACAGCCATCCTTACCTTCTCACTTCGGGCCCCGTGGAGCAGCCACGTCTACCGCTGCCTCCTCACGTCCCCACCCTTTGCCATTTATCTCACTGGGAACCCAGAAGGGAGCTTGCCGGCTCAAGTTCCCACATTCTCCCACCGGAGTCAGTCTCTCATCTCTCCCTGCTCCTGTCCAAGCCTGCCCTGCTCTCTGTACTCAGGCTTCAGGTCCTACTGTCTCCTACACGACGAATTTGTTCCTGCACTTCTGTCCATTCGTTCCTGCTGCAATAAGTCCCCCTCTGCTGTCTATTGTTATTAGCATTTAACTATGCTGTCACTACTCACGGTCCTGTCTGTAGTCTCCTTTCCAGTAACTGCACCGTTGGAAGAGCCTGCACCTCAGACGTGCACTCTATGCCTTGTCTCCGCTCCTCCACTCTCCCATCTCCCATCCAGCCTGGTTCCCCGTTCATTCACCCCTCTGCTTTCCCATTGTCTCGGATTCCACCCGTATCCCCAGTTCCTCTGCTCCTCATTTCAGTTACTCCCGTGCGTCTGCTTGCAGCACCCTTGTTCCTTTCTGCCTCTGTGTTACTAACATAACCCAGACCCCACTGGGGCGTGTAAGTGAGCAACTGAAACTTGCACAGAAACAGCCATCCTTACCTTCTCACTTCGGGCCCCGTGGAGCAGCCACGTCTACCGCTGCCTCCTCACGTCCCCACCCTTTGCCATTTATCTCACTGGGAACCCAGAGGGAGCTTGCCGGCTCAAGTTCCCACATTCTCCCACCGGAGTCAGTCTCTCATCTCTCCCTGCTCCTGTCCAAGCCTGCCCTGCTCTCTGTACTCAGGCTTCAGGTCCTACTGTCTCCTACACGACGAATTTGTTCCTGCACTTCTGTCCATTCGTTCCTGCTGCAATAAGTCCCCCTCTGCTGTCTATTGTTATTAGCATTTAACTATGCTGTCATTACCTCAGATATGCAGATGACACCACCCTTATGGCAGAAAGTGAAGAAGAACTAAAGAGCCTCTTGATGAAAGTGAAAGCAACATTCAAAAAACAAAGATCATGGCATCTGGTCCCATCACTTCATGGCAAATAGATGGGGAAACAGTGGCTGACTTTATTTTTCTGGGCTCCAAAATCACTGCAGATGGTGATTGCAGCCATGAAATTAAAAGATACTTACTCCTTGGAAAGTTATGACCAATCTAGACAGCATATTAAAAAGCAGAGACATTACTTAAGCAACAAAGGTCCGTCTAGTCAAGGCTATGGTTTTTCCAGTAGTCATGTATGGATGTGAGAGTTGGACTATACAGAAAGCTGAGCACCAACGAATTGATACTTTTGAGCTGTGGTGTTGGAGAAGACTCTTGAGAGTCCTTTGGACTGCAAGGAGATCCAACCAGTCCATCCTAAAGGAGATCAGTCCTGGGTGGTTCATTGGAAGGACTGATGTTGAAGCTGAAACTCCAGTACTTTGGCCACCTGATGGGAAGAGCTGACTCATTGGAAAAGACCCTGATGCTGGGAAAGATTGAAGGCAGGAGGAGAAGGGGAGGACAGAGGATGAGATGGTTGGATGGCATCACTGACTCAATGGACATAGGTTTGGGTGGACTCTGGGAGTTGGTGTTGGACAGGGAGGCCTGATGTGCTGCAGTTCATGGAGTCGCAAAGAGTCGGACATGACTGAGCGACTGAACTGAACTGATGCTGTCATCTCTTTCATCTGAAGGGATGAGAAAGAAACCTGAAACACCCAAAGTGAGCATAAATCTCTCTCCAGCTGTTTCCTCTTTGTCACCCCCAGGGAGGTCAGCTCCTCATAGAGAGGGCAGAGGGGCCGCACCGTTGCGCCTCTTCAGCTTCGCACTCTTAAACCTGCCACTCATTCCTTGAAGCACACCTTTCCCCGTGTTGCTGAGTGCAGTGGTCAGCTTTCATCCGTTTCCTGTTCAGCTTCTCATCTCTGAAAGCACTGGTTTCTCCCTCCTCCTTGAGATACTCTTTTTACTGGGTTTCCAAAATGCCTCATCTGGCTTCTCTCCTGCTTTTCTGGCTATTTCTTCTGGCTCTCCTTTATTAGCTCATTTTCCTCTTCCCAGCTGCTAAATGTTCAAGTGTTTCACTACCCAGTCCTTAGGCCTCTTCTTTTCTCTGTCTCCCTGGGTGGTTTCACAAGTCCTGTGGCTTTAAATATCTTTTCTAAGTTCATGACTTCCAAAGCGATATCCCTAGTCTGTGCTTCTCTTTTGAGATCTAAACTGACATATCTAACTGCCTGCCCATCACTTGCAAAGCTGCAGGACTTGTGGAAGCTGTGTCCAAAGCTACATTCTTAGCTTTCTCCTGAAACTTCTCTGCTTTCTGTCTTCTCCAGTCTAAAATAAAAGTGTCACCGACATGCACCCACTTGCTCCCCTAACGCCTGGGAATGAATCATTTGCATTTCTTTCTTTCCCTCACATCCTGCATCCATCAGCAAATCACAGTGGCTCTTAAAATTTATCCAGGATCTCCCCACTTGTTTGCAAACTCCATCAGGCCAACTCACTATAGTTGAGGTCTTTGGTCGTCTTTTACCCAGACTATTGCTAATGCCTCCTAACTGGTTTGCTTGTTTTCACCCCAGTCTCTCTACAACCTCTCCTCTGCACAGCAGCAAGAGTGATGTGAATTTTAACAGTTTCCCACTCAGAAGCCTCCAAGAGCGTTTGGCCTCTCTGCTCATTCAGGCTACTCTAACAGTACTGCAGTCTGGGCAACTTATAAACTGCAGGATTTGCTCTCCTAGATCTGAAGTCTAGAAAGTCTGAAATCACAGCACTGACCAGTTCAGTGTTTGGTGAAGTCCCACTCCCTGGTTCTAGATGTCTGTCTTCCACGTGTCCTCACAGGGCAGAAGTGGTGAGCGAGCTGTGAGATGTCTTTTTATAAGGACACTTATCCCATTTGTGAAGAAAGCTCTCTTCCAGACCCATCACCTCCTAATACCATCACGTTGGGTGTTAGGATTGAATGTATGTATTTTGCAAGGATGTGGACATTCAGTCTCAAGCACCACCAGTGAGAACAGTATCTAGAGTTCTTCTCTGCCTTAGCCCACGTGATCCTCTGTGGCCCCCTCCTCTTCACTTCTCCATCCTCTTCTTGAAACACACCTTTAAAAAAGTTGGGTTTATTCCTAACATGACGGTTTCACACTTGTTGTCTCCTCTTTCTTATTAACACTCACCTGCCGGAAGATGCCCCCGTGATTTGGCCCCTCACTTCATCTGTGGTTCCTGATCCCCTCATGCACTTGGTTTTTCTTAATCAGTTCAGTTGCTCAGTCGTGTCCGACTCTTTGCGACCCATGAATCGCAGCATGCCAGGCCTCCCTGTCCATCACCAACTCCCGGAGTTCACTCAGACTCACGTCCATTGAGTCCGTGATGCCATCCAGCCATGTCATGCTTGGTCGTCCCTTTCTCCTCCTGCCCCCAATCCCTCCCAGCATCAGAGTCTTTTCCAATGAGTCAACTCTTCGCATGAGGTGGCAAAAGTACTGGAGCTTCAGCTTCAGCATCATTCCTTCCAAAGAAATCCCAGGGTTGATCTCCTTCAGAATGGACTGGTTGGATCTCCTTGCAGTCCAAGGGACTCTCAAGAGTCTTCTCCAACACCACAGTTCAAAAGCATCAATTCTTCAGTGCTCAGCCTTCTTCAAAGTCCAACTCTCACATCCATACATGACCACAGGAAAAACCATAGCCTTGACTAGACAGACCTTAGTTGGCAAAGTAATGTCTCTGCTTTTGAATCTAGGTGGTCATAACTTTTCTTCCAAGGAGTAAGCGTCTTTTAATTTCATGGCTGCAGTCACCATCTGCAGTGATTTTGGAGGCCCCAAAACTAAAGTCTGACACTGTTTCCACTGTTTCCTCATCTATTTCCCATGAAGTGAAGGGACCAGATGCCATGATCTTCGTTTTCTGAATGTTGAGCTTTAAGACAACTTTTTCACTCTCCTCTTTCACTTTCATCAAGAGGCTTTTTAGCTCCTCTTCACTTTCTGCCCTAAGGGTGGTGTCATCTGCAGATCTGAGGTTATTGATATTTCTCCCGGCAGTCTTGATTCCAGCTTGTGCTTCTTCCAGTCCAGTGTTTCTCGTGATGTACTCTGCATAGAAGTTAAATAAGCAGGGTGACAATATACAGCCTTGACGTACTCCTGTTCCTATTTGGAACCAGTCTGTTGTTCCATGTCCAGTTCTAACTGTTGCTTCCTGACCTGCATACAGATTTCTCAAGAGGCAGGTCAGGTGGTCTGGTATTCCCATCTCTCTCAGAATTTTCCACAGTTTATTGTGATACACAGTCAAAGGCTTTGGCATAGTCAATAAAGCAGAAATAGATGTTCTTCTGGAACTCTCTTGCTTTTTCCATGATCTAGCGGATGTTGGCAATTTGATCTCTGGTTCCTCTGCCTTTTCTAAAACCAGGGAGTTCATGGTTCAGGTATTGCTGAAGTCTGACTTGGAGAATTTTGAGCATTACTTTACTAGCATGTGAGATGAGTGCAATTGTGCAATTTGAGCATTCTTTGGCATTGCCTTTCTTTGGGATTGGAATGAAAACTGACCTTTTCCAGTCCTGTGGCCACTGCTGAGTTTTCCAGATTTGCTGGCAAATTGAGTGCAGCACTTTCACAGCATCATCTTTCAGGATTTGAAACAGCTCAACAGGAATTCCATCACCTCCACTAGCTTTGTTCGTAGTGATGCTTTCTAAGGCCCACTTGACTTCACATTCCAAGATGTCTGGCTCTAGATTAGTGATCACATCATCAGATTATCTGGGTTGTGAAGATCTTTTTTGTACAGTTCTTCCGTGTATTCTTGCCACTTCTTCTTAATATCTTCTGCTTCTGTTAGATCCAGACCATTTCTGTCCTTTATTGTTTTTCTTAATAGCACTCACAATTTATTATACGTTTGTTAGTTAGCATTCCCATTGCAGCTTATGCACGAGGAAGGCAAAAACCTACCTTCTTCGTTGCTGTGTCCCCAGCACCTGGAATAGGGCCTGGTATATATGCTGTTTTTAATAAATATTTGAGAATGACTAGATTGCATTTTAAAGAAGGCAGTGGCACCCCACTCCAGTACTCTTGCCTGGAAAATCCCATGGGCGGGGGAGCCTGGTAGGCTGCAGTCCATGAGGTTGCTAAGCGTCGGAAACGACTGAGCAACTTCACTTTCATTTTTCACTTTCCTGCATTGGAGAAGGAAATGGAAACCCACTCCAGTATTCTTGCCTGGAGAATCCCAGGGACAGGGGAGCCTGGTGGACTGCCATCTGTGGGGTCGCATAGAGTCAGACACGACTGAAGTGACTCAGCAGCAGCAGCAGCAGATTGCATTTTATTTTTGAAAAAATTCTCTCATGCAGAGTCTTCGGAAAGTTGGTGAAGGCTCAGCAGTGTAGAGAGTGTCTATGAAGAGGGGAAGAGCACTATACATGCCGGGAAGAGCTGGCAGATGTGTGTAATCACGGGGGCCGAGGCGTGGGATCTGTGGCTGGGGAGGAGGGTGTCAGGTGGGATGAGGACAGTATTCTGGTCTGTGCTTGGGCACCCGAGAGCGCACGTCCAGTGAGCTGGGTGAGAATCATAAGGGAGACTCCTGAACTGGAGAGGAGCTTCAGAGAGCAGACGGATGGTTATGGGACGGAGTGAATCTCTCGCTTGACCAGGAAGAAACGTGGGTTTGCGTGCTGGTGATTTTGCAGGCCTCACTCTCAGTTGCTCGGCTGTGAGGGAAATTTGAGCAGAGGCATGGCATTATCTGACATAGTTTTTGAAAGGATCACGTAGAGTCAGAGATGAGAATGCACTGTAGTAAGACAGGACGGAAGCAGGGAGATCGGTTAACAAGCTATTGAAGGGACTTCCCTGGCGGCGCAGTGATCAAGGCTCTTGTGCCCAGTGCAGGAGGCAGAGGGTCAATCCCTGGTCAGGGAACTAAGCTGGCACATGGCCACACCGCAGAGCTGAATAATAATAATAGAGCAAGCACAGTTTTTAAAGAGGAAGCTGCTGAAATAATAGTCATTTTCCACTAGAAGTAATTTTCCACTACAAGATAAGGCCCATCAAGAGAGAGGTTTTTGTCTGTCTGAATTACTCCATAAGGTCACCATTTATAGCAGGGGTTGACATATACTGCAGAATAGCAAATGACTGTCTGGGGAGGCCTTCCAAACAGCTGTGAAAAGAAGAGAAGTGAAAAGGCAGAAAAGGAAAGATATAAACATCTGAATGCAGAATTCCAAAGAATAGCAAGGAGAGATAAGAAAGCCTTCCTCAGCGATCAGTGCAAAGAAATACAGAAAAACAACAGAATGGGAAAGACTAGAGATCTCTTCAAGAAAGTTAGAGATACCAAGGAAACATTTCAGGCAAAGATGGGCTCAATAAACGACAGAAATGGTATGTGCCTAAAAGAACCAGAAGATATTAAGAAGAGGTGGCAAGAATACACAGAAGAACTGTACAAAAAAATCTTCATGACCCAGATAATCACAATGGTGTGATCACTCACCTAGAGCCAGACATGCTGGAATGTGAAGTCAAGTGGGCCTTAGAAAGCATCACTACGAACAAAGCTAGTGGAGGTGATGGAATTCCAGTTGAGCTGTTTCAAATCCTGGAAGATGATGCTGTGAAAGTGCTGCACTTAACATGCCAACAAATTTGGAAAACTCAGCAGTGGCCACAGGACTGGAAAAGGTCAGTTTTCATTCCAGTCCCAAAGAAAGGCAATGCCAAAGAATGCTCAAACTACCGCACAATTGCACTCATCTCACAGGCTAGTAAAGTAATGGTCAGAATTCTCCAAGCCAGACTTCAGCAATACGTGAACCGTGAACTCCCTGATGTTCAAGCTGATTTTAGAAAAGACAGAGGAACCAGAAATCAAATTACCAACATCTGCTGGATCATGGAAAAAGCAAGAGAGTTCCAGAAAAACATCTATTTCTGCTTTATTGACTATGCCAAAGCCTTTGACTGTGTGGATCACAATAAACTGTGGAAAAGTCTGAAAGAGATGGGAATACCAGACCACCTGACCTGCCTCTTGAGAAATCTGTGTGCAGGTCAGGAAGCAACAGTTAGAACTGGACATGGAACAACAGACTGGTTCGAAATAGGAAAAGGAGTATGTCAAGGCTGTATATTGTCACCCTGCTTATTTAACTTCTATGCAGAGTACATCATGAGAAACGCTGGACTGGAAGAAGCACAAGCTGGAATCAAGATTGCTGGGAGAAATATCAATCACCTCAGATATGCAGATGACACCACCCTTATGGCAGAAAGTGAAGAGAAGCTAAAAAGTCTCTTGATGAAAGTGAAAGAGGAGAGTGAAAAAGTTGTCTTAAAGCTCAACATTCAGAAAACGAAGATCATGGCATCTGATCCTATCACTTCATGGCAGTTAGATCGGGAAACAGTGGAAACAGTGTCAGATTTTGTTTTTTTGGGCTCCAAAATCACTGCAGATGGTGATTGCAGCCATGAAATTAAAAGACGCTTACTCCTTGGAAGATAAGTTATGACCAACCTAGATAGCATATTCGAAAGCAGAGACATTACTTTGGCAACAAAGGTCCGTCTAGTCAGGGCTATGGTTTTTCCTGTGGTCATGTATGGATGTGAGAGTTGGACTGTGAAGAAAGCTGAGCGCTGAAGAATTGATGCGTTTGAACTCTGGTGTTGGAGAAGACTCTTGAGAGTCCCTTGGACTGCAAGGAGCTCCAACCGGTCCATTCTAAAGGAGATCAGTCCTGGGTGTTCTTGGAAGGAATGATGCTAAAGCTGAAACTCCAGTACTTTGTCCACTCATGCAAAGAGTTGACTCATTGGAAAAGACTCTGATGCTGGGAGGGATTGGGAGCAGGAGGAGAAGGGGACGACCGAGCATGAGATGGCTGGATGGCATAACCTACTCGATGGATGTGAGTTTGAGTGAACTCCGGGAGTTGGTGATGGACAGGGAGGCCTGGCGTGCTGCGATTTATGGGGTTGGAAAGAGTTGGACATGACTGAGCGACTGAACTGACTGACATATATTGGATTTTCAACTTTTTTTTTTAACTTTCAGTTTTATTGAGATTTATTTCCATTTTTGCACTGTATAACTTTAAGATGTATGGTGTAACGATTTCACTTACATACCGTATTCTATAATTAGGGTGATGTAAGTTTAGTGGACACGCACCATCTCATAGATACAAACTAAAGAAAAGTACTTTTCCTTGTGATGAGAACCCTTAACTTTTATTTTAGTGATATTAATTGTTGTACTTCACATCCCTACTGCGTATTTATGTTTTAGCTGGAAGTTTGTGGTTCTGACTGCTTTCATCCAGTTCTTCCTCCCTCAGCCCCACCTTTGGTAACCAGGCATCTGATATCTTTTCCAGTAAGTTTGTTTGTGAACTGCAGTTGACCTAGGAGCCAGTGTGAGTGCTCAGCACTTGATCGAGCGATTCTGTGCTCTGTGCACTGCACGAGGATCGCCGTGATAGGCGGGTTATGCTCCGTCGCCAGCAGTGACGGTCTGTTTCACTGATTAGATCCCCCGCTGCTGAGCGTCTCATCCCCATGACTCGTCTGTTTTAGAGCTGAAGGTCTGTGCCTCTCAGTTTCTTTCGCCTGTTTCATCGTCCCCTGGCCTCTCCCCCAGTCACCGTTTGTTTGCTTCCAGTGTCTGCGACGCTCTGTTTAGACTGTGCATTTGCTTTGCTTCTCAGAGTCCATATATAGGTCACAGCGTATGTTATTCGTCTTGCTTTTCTGGCTTGTTCCCCTTAGCTTAATATCTCTGGGTCTGTCTCTGTTGTCATGAAAGGCAATATTTATTATTTATGACTGAGTAATACTCTGTTGTGTACATATATACCGAATCTTCTTTGCCCATTTATCTGCTGCTTTCGTATCTTGACTATTGTAGATAATACTGCTATGAACATTGGGGTGCATAGACCGGTTTGAATTAATGTTTTCATCTTCAGATAAATGCCTGGAAGAGGAGTGTTTGGATCACATGCTAGTTCCGCTTTTTCTGAGCACCCTCCTCACTGCTTTCCATGTTGGCTGCCTGAAGTTACACCCCCACCAGGAGCAAACAGGAAGCCCTTTTCTCCACGTCTTTCCAATACTTACCATTTGCTTGTTTTTTGTTTTGAATAGTAGCCATTCTGACAGATGTGAAGTGATATCTCATTGTGATTTTGATTTGCATTTTCCTGATGATTAGTGGTCTTGGACAGCTTTTCCTGTGCCTGTTAGCCATCTGCATGTCTCTTTGGGAAAAAAACTGTCTATTCAGGTTCTCTGCTCATTTTTCAATCAGGTGGTTTGTTTTTTTGGTATTGAGCTTTATGAGTCCTTTGCCATTTTAGGTATTAACCCTGTAGCAAGATATATATCATTTGCAAATATCTTCTTCCATTCAGTAGGTAACTTTTTTTGTTTTATCAATAGTTTTCTTCACGGTGCAAAAGCTTTTTAGTTTAACATAGTCCCTTTTGTTTACTTTTGCTTTTGTTTCCCTTGCCTGAAGAGATGGATCTAAAAGTGCGCTGCTCAGCCTACGCCAAGTAGTGAGCTGCCTCTGGATTACTGCCTTTAAGTCCTCAATCCACTTTGCGTTTACTTTTGCATCTGGTGTGGGTAGTCCAATTTGATTCTTTGGGATACAGCTGTTCAGGTTTCCTGGTACCATTTATTGAGGCTGTGCTTTCCTCTGGTGTGTATTGCCTCCTCGGTCGTACAGTAATTACCTGTGTAAGTACAGGTTCATTTCTGGGCTCTCTGCTCCGTCGGCCTGTGTGTCTGCATTTGTGCTCTCACTGTACTGCTTTGAGTACTATTGCTTTGAGTGTAGTTTGAAATCAGGGAGTATGACCCCTCCAGGTTTCCTTTTTTTTTTCATCATATTTTTTTTTTCTGCTATTTGGTGTCTTCTGTGTTTCCATACAAATTTTGGAAACTTTGTTCTCGTTCTGTAAAGAAAGGTTATTAGTCTTGATAGGGTTGCACTGAACCTGTCGATTGCCTTGGGAGTTCACGTAACTATTAATTCTTCCCGTCTGTGAGCTCAGTGCATCTTCCCCTCTGTCTGTGCTGTCTCAGTCTCTGTCGCCAGCGTGTTATAGTTTCCAAATGCAGATCTCTCACCTCCTCGGTCAGATTCATTCTTAGGTATTTTATTCTTATTGATTCAATTGTAGATTAGATTGTTTTCTTCATTTCTCTTTCTGAGAGTTCATGTTGGTGTATAGACACAGAATAGATTTCTGAATATTAATTTTTTCTGCAACTTTACTGTATTTATTCTAATAGCCTTTTGGTGGCATTTTTAGGATTTTCTATATATAACATCATGTAATCTATAAACAGCAGTAGCTTTACCTCTTCCTTTCTAAAAGGAAAAAGCCTTCTATTTCATTTTCTTGTCTGATTGCTGTGGCTAGGACTTAAAATAGTCTGTTGAATAAAAGTAGTGGGAGTTGGTATCCTTGTCTTGTTCCTTACCTTAGAGAAAATTCTTTCAGTTTTACTGTTTCATATGATGTTAGCTCTAGGTCTGTCATACATGGCCTTTATTATATTGAAGTAGATTCCCTCTATACCCGTCTTATTGAGAATTTGTGTCAAAAATGGATTTGAATTTTGTCAAAACCTTTTCGTGTATCTATTGAGATGATGTTGATTTTTGTTCTTGTTTGTTAACATGATGCATCACATTGACTGATTTGTGGGTATTGAACTGTCCTTGCATCTTTTGGAGAAATCCATTTTGATCATAGGATATAATCCTTTTCGCGTACTCTTGCATTGAGTTTGCTGATATTTTGTTGAGGACTTTTGTGCTGATGTTCATCAGTGATATTGGCCTTAATTGTCTTATTGTGTGGCATAGTTCTGTGGTTTCAATATCAGGGTAATACTAACCTTGTAGAATGAGTTCTGAAGTGTTGTTGCTCTTCAACTTTTTGAAATAGTTGAGACGGATAAGCATTAACTCATCCTGAAATATTTGGTACACTTCACCTGTGATTCCATCTGGTTGTGGACTCTTGTTTATTGGGTTTTTTAATTACTATTACTGATTCATTTTCATTTCTGGTAATTGGTATGTTTTAGTTTCTATTTCTTCCTGATTCAGTCAGGATATTGTATATTTCTAGGAATACGTTCATTTTCTCTAGGTTGTCCATTTGTTTGTCACATAATATCATATTAGAGGGGCTTCCCTGGTGACTCAGATGGTAAAGAATCTGCCTGCAATGCAGGAGACCTGTGTTCAGTCCCTGGGTTGGGGCGATCCCGTGGAGAAGGGAATGGCAACCCACTCCAGTATTCTTGCCTGGGGATTTCCATATACAGAGGAGTCCGGTGGGCTGTAGTCCATGAGGTCACAAAGAGTAGGACGTGACTGAGAGACTTAACATAAACACAGTGTCATATTAGGGTCTCCAGATGGTGCTAGTGGTAAAGAACCTGCCTGCCAGTGCAGGAGATGTGAATGACGCAGGTTCAATCCCTGGGTGGGGAAGATCCCCTGGAGGAGGGCATGGCAACCCGCTCCAGCACTCTTGCCTGGAGAATCTCATGAACAGATGAGCCTGGTAGGCTGCAGTCTGTAGGATCACAAAGACTCAGACACAACTGAAGCAGCTTAGCATGGAGCATGTGCAATGTCATATTAATCTATTATGCTTTCTATTTCTATGATATCAATTCTCACTTCTCTTTTTATATTTCTGATTTTATTTATTTGATTTTTCTCTTTTTTTTCCTTGATGAATTTGACCTAAGGGATATCAGTTTTGTTTATCTTTTCAAAGAATGAGCTCTTAATTGATGTTTTCTAGGTTTTTTAAGTCTCTATGACTTTTCTAATTCTAAATGTGGGGTGTGTTGTTTTTCTCGTTCCTATAGATGTATGGTTAGGTTGTTTATTTGAGATTTTTTCTTCTTTCCTGAAGTAAGGTTGTGTTGCTATAAACTTTCCTCTTAGAACTGCTTTTGTTGTGTTCCTTAGATTTTTGTAACCTCGTGTTTCTATTTTTTTTTAATCTCCACTGTAATTTCTTCAGTGACCCACTGGTTATTTAGTAGCACACTATTTAGTTTCCACAGGTTTGTAGGTTTTTTTTTCCTTTTAGTAGATTTCTAGTCTCATAGCATTGTAGTCAGATAGAATGCTTGATCTGATTTCAGTCTTCTTAAATTTATTGAGACCTGTTTTATGGCCTAGAATTTGACCTCTCCTGGGAATGACATAGAAAACAAACCTATGGTTACCAGAGGGGAAAGGGAAGAGGAGTCGTACAGTTCAGTTCAGTTGCTCAGTCATGTCCGACTCTTTGCGACCCCATGAATCGCAGCACGCCAGGCCTCCCTGTCCATCACCAACTCCCAGAGTTCACTCAGACTCACGTCCATTGAGTCCGTGATGCCATCCAGCCATCTCATCCTCGGTCGTCCCCTTCTCCTCCTGCCCCTAATCCCTCCCAGCATCAGGGTCTTTTCCAGTGAGTCAGCTCTTCACATCAGGTGGCCAAAGTATTGGAGTTTCAGCTTCAACATCAGTCCTTCCAATGAACACCCAGGACTGATCTCCTTTAGGATGGACTGGTTGGATCTCCTTGCAGTCCAAGGGACTCTCAAGAGTCTTCTCCAGCACCACAGTTCAAAAGCATCAATTCTGCTGTGCTCAGCTTGCTTTATACCTCCAACTCTCACATCCATACATGACCACAGGAAAAACCATAGCCTTGATTAGATGGAACTTTATCAGCAAAGTGAAGTAGAGCTACTGTAAAGGTGGATGCTATCAAAGTGTTGCACTCAATATGTTAACAAATCTGGAAGACCCAGCAGTGCCCACAGGACTGGAAAAGGTCAGTCCTCATCCCAGCTCCTAAGAAGGGTAGTCTAAAGAATGCTCACACCATCGGATAGTTGCTCTCATCTCCCATGCTAGCAAAGTCATGCTTAAAATCTTGCATGCTGGTCTTCAGCATTACATGAACCAAGAGCTTCCAGATGTCAAAGCTGGGTTTAGAAAAAGCAGAGGAACCAGAGATCAAACTGCCAACGTTGGCTTAATCGCAGAGAAAGCAAGAGAATTTCATAAAAACATCTATCTCTATTTTATTAACTATGCTGAAACCTTTGACTATTTAGATTATAACAAACTGTGGAAAGCTCTTAAGAGATGGGAATATCAGACCATCTTACCTGTCTCCTGAGAAACTTGTATGCATATCAAGAAGCAACAGTCAGAAACTTGTATGAACAACTGATTGATTTAGGATTGAGAAAGGAGTGCGACAGGGCTGTCTGCTGTCAGCCTGTTTATTTTACCTATACGCTGAGCGCATCAGGAGAAATGCCAGGCTGGATGAGTTACACGCTGGAGTCAAGATAGGCGGGAGGAACAGCAACAACCGCAGATATGCAGATGACACCACTCTAATGGCAGAAAGCCAAGAGGAGCTAAAGAGCCTCTTGATGAGAGCAAGGAGGACAGTGAAAGAGCCGGCTTAAGACTCAACATTCAGAAAACTAAGATCATGGCATCTGGCCCATTACTTCATGGCAGATAGAAGGGGAGAAGGTGGAAGTAGTGGCAGATTTCCTCTTTTCGGGCTCTAGAAGCCGCTGTGAACAGTGACTGCAGCCATAAAATCAGAAGACTGCTTCTCGGCAGGAAAGCAGTGGCGAACCTAGACAGCGTGTTGAAAAGCAGAGACATTACTCTGCTGACAAAGGCCCACACAGTCAAGGCTACGGTCTTCCCGGTGGTCACATACGGTTGTGAAAGCTGGACCGTAAAGAAGGTGGAGTGCCAGAGAATTGATGCCTTCTAACTGTGGTGCTGGAGAAGACTCGTGAGAGTCCTTTGGACGACAAGGAGATCAAACCAATCAATCTTAAGGGAAATCAACCCTGAAACTCATTGGAAGGAAGCTGAAGCGCCAGTATTTTGATTACCTGATGTGAACAGCTGACTAATTGGAAAAGTCCCTGGTGCTAGGAAAGACTGAGGGCAGAAGGAGAAGAGAGTGTCAGAGGATGAGCTGGCTGGATGGCATCACTGATGCAATGGAGATGAACTTGGACAAACTTGAGGTGATGATGAGGGACAGGGAGGCCTGGCGTGCTGCAGTCCATTGGGTTGCAAAGAGTCGGACACAACTGAGCAACTCAACAGCAACAACATGAAGTAAGCAGTTTGCTTCTTTCCAAGACATAAGCACGCAGACCGTACAGTGGTAACCAACGCAGTATCCTGAGTGATAACAAGGGAGGAGTCCAACTGCACCCAAATTAAAGAGTGGGTTGGATCGTGATACATGTGCTCAGTGAAATACTGTGCAGTCACAAAACAAGAGAAGGTATTTCTGTAAATGCTGATTTGGAACATTTTCCATTTTAGCAATCATGTTGTTGAATTTTAAAATGCACAATATAGTATCTCCCCATGTCTGTTTTTAAAAGGTGTCTAGGTTCCTAAAAATGCCTCTGTGTTATAGAAACACACAAAAGAGTTACCTTTGGAAGGGTGGATTCAGAGGGAAATTACTTCCCACTGTATGTCTCATACACGTTAAAATTACTTTTCACCTCGCAAACAAGCCACTCAAAATAAGCAAAATAATAACCCACATAGCTTTCTCTATAATTACAGGACATAGAGGAATTCTGGGAGTGAAAACTGCAGTGAGATAGGAGTCTGTGGTCAGAGTGGCATTTCTGCCTTGGAGACTGGAGATTCGTAGCTTCACAGACTAGCTCTCAGCCACAGTAGCTGCTAGCTGATGTGGAAAGGAAATGAGTGCTGTTGATGAAAATAAATTTGAAATATTTTATGGGATGTTTTTGTGCTTCATATTTGAGTTGCTTTACGAGCAGATTAATTTATGAACATATTATGTACCATGATGCCCTCAGTAAGCTAGACTTCACTGAGTTTTGTTCTGTGAGCCGATACACAATCCTAGACCTCATAAGTCTTTCTAAAATCGGCTGACCAAAAGTGGCAATTAATTTTTCTTTGTAAGTTCTTAGTTCTTTATAGTTTCCTTAATGAGTTTCCTTGAAAGGAAGCACTCTAAATCTTGTAGGGCCCTGTAGTTGTAATTACCACTGTATTGTAACTGGAATACTCATGAAATTGTTGATCATGATTTATCAAAATAAGTCCTTCAGAAGGCTCCGTTGCTTCAACTCTGAAAAGCTCGATGACCACACGGATGATCGCAAAAGTCGTTACCGTGCATTCTGAATCCTGTGACTCAGACACAAATGTGCAGAGGTGTTTTTAAAATATAAATCTGGGTTAGATGTCTTTTTGGACTTATAGAGGAGAATTCAAGAGGAATATGAAAAAGCAGAGGGAACTCTGAGCTTGGAGCTGAATACATCTTCAGTCTGTTTCTGATTAGGGTGTGCACGGGCCTCTGCTGAGGCGTCTGTAACAAGTGGCTGCCTACCCGCCCACTCAGACCCATCACTCTCTACTGCAGGGTGAGCAGAGTAACCCCCTGTCTCTGAAACATGCAGTTTCTCCACAGGTGATTCATTTCCACATGTATTCCAGAGGCTGCTCGAAGAAGTATTGCTCTTGGAGAGTTCAAGGCTCATTTTTAGATCATGTATTCGACAGTACGTCTCGAAATCAAGAAGTCATATAAGGCATGATATTTGCCGTCATTGTTACAGATTACAACATCTTCTATGCTTAAGAAAATACTTTTTTTATTTGCTTAGTGTATTTTCCTCTTCTTAAAGACGTACGCACAGGCACACAGTTGACTGTGAAGTTGTTTAGACACTGAGCTTCAGCTGTCAGGAGAGAGCTAGGGTCAAGCAGAGCCGCCCACTCTGCCCTCTTCTGTTCCCACTTTGCTTCCACTGGCCGGGGAGTCCCGGGACAATTGGGTGGGATGAGGGGGTGTGGCTGCCCTCCTCCCCTGCTGAGTCCCTCAGCCTGCCTGCCCCTCGCACGCACCTGGGCCCCGTTCAGACACATGCCTCTCCTCGTTCACCTGCACTGACGGGTGGGAACCAGGCCGCTTGTGATCCCAAATGGTGGATAATCCAAAAGCAATTACTACTTGGCTTTGAAATGTATTCAGTGGTGTTTTGAATTGTTTTTACCTTCCTAATTATATTGTGCTAATGTTGCCATTAGTTGGGATTCCCTGAACACACCTTGGGTGATGGGGACACTCAGTGGGGAGGGGCAAGCAAAGCAGAGCGGCAGTGGGAAACCCAGGCTGCCGGACTTTGGATTCAGAGTTTGCTTTGGATGTTAATGGTTGAAAGCTGTCAGCATGTCAGTGAGTCCAGGGCCCAGCATAATACCTGCTGCATAGTTGATGTTCTTCAGGAAGCACGTGTTCAGTGAAGGCTCTCAAGTGTTTTTCATAGTCGCCTTACCTGTGGTCTGATCAGGGCTGGGGTGAGCCCGCAGAGGAAGTCAGCGAAGGGTGGCCACGGCGTCCTCCCCAGCCCTTCCGCCCCCAGCTTAGCAGAGATGAGTGCTGCCAAGCCGTGGACATTTTTCCAACATGGGGCTGACGTTATAGGCTGTTTCACCGGCTGAGCCACAGAGATTAGCCCCTCAGTAGCAGGCACTTAATCCAGGGACCCTTTTCAGGAAAGAAGCTATGCTGTTCCTTTAAAATGCAAGGAGATACTTTGAAAAAGGCACAAAGAAGCTATGTATTCCTTTCAGCAGAATATAGCTTTCCATGGCAATACAAGCCTCTAAAGTAAAATAATGATAATATAGAGCGTGACTTCTTAATTTAAGGTCCATGGATCAGCTGAACTCCTAAAATGGCTTGCCCATGAATATGTGTGTGGATGTATGTGTATTTTAGAGGATAGGGTTCATAAACTTGATTAAAGCCTCAGAGGCCTCTACAGCTCCTCTCTGATCACATAGGGGATTGAATTTGTTTCACTATTCTGTGCTTTTCATAAAATTTTGTAAAGAGGCAAACAATACACAGTTGCCCCTGCCTCTCTGTCTTGTCTGGCTTTGGAAACAGGGTTGTTGTGAAGCTGGAACTGTGGCTTGTTCTAGGCTGGACACGGGCATAGGCCCAGCAGCCGGGCATTTGTACACCAAGACTGAGTGTGTAAGTGGGGAATGGCCAGGCAGCCTAGAAATACCAAGACTGAGTGTGTAAGTGGGAAATGGCCAGGCAGCCTAGAAATACCAAGGCTGAGTGTGTAAGTGGGAAATGGCCAGACAGCCTAGAAATACTAAGACTGAGTGTGTAAGTGGGAAATGGCCAGGCAGCCTAGAAATACCAAGACTGAGTGTGTAAGTGGGGAAGGGCCAGGCAGCCTAGAAATACCAAGACTGAGTGTATAAGTGGGGAAGGGCCAGGCAGCCTAGAAATACCAAGACTGAGTGTATAAGTGGGGAAGGGCCAGGCAGCCTAGAAATACCAAGACTGAATGTGTAAGTGGGAAATGGCCAGGCAGCCTAGAACAAGAGATTGCTGACCGGTGTGAGAAGCCAAGCCACCACCTTTACAGCAGAATAAGCCTGAAACAGTCAGGATTTGGTCATGGACTGCCAGCTCCTATAGTTTTGCCTGCTTCCAACTCAGGACCCACTAGAGAAAGCGCACATGCTCCCCAGATCAGTCACAATGACTCTCTCCCTCTCGTCAGCCCACCGCCATCCTTCCAGCTTCCAGTCCAGCAGACTTGAAGCCTTCTCTTTGTTTCACTGTGAAGCTTTCTCACTGCCCTGACTGCTTCTGATCCTTTGCTGAAAGCAAGTGATGGTAACTGATGCCCTTGCTATAGCAAGCTTTGAATATGCTTGTCCTCATTCGGGTGGTGGTCCTTTGCTTCAACTGTGCGTGGAGATTTGAGAGGTTCCAGGGAAACTCCCTTATCCTGAACTCTCTTCCACCGGGACATCGTGGATGGTAATAGTACCATTCGGGAGCACACCTTGTAGAGTTTAGCGCTTTATTCTTCCAGGTAGAACATTCTAAAGTCATGTTTTATTTAGAGACAGATCTCTCTGAGCGCAGAACCTTAGGGTAAGAATGGAGTACAGGTAGCGCGGAAAGCACCAAGTGGATGACCACTCAGCCAGGCCCCCAGTGCTGCAAGGCTTCTGCATGGGGCGGAGGAGAACGCCTTCAGGTCCTGGCAGCACTGGGGTGCTCTGCCCCCTGTGTGCACTGGATACCCCCCAACACACACCACGGCCTGTGTCTGTGCACTTAGTCAGTCACCCGGGTCCTGCCACCTCCCAGCTTTCTCAGCTCCTTAGAGCCAATCACGAGAGCGCTCGGGAGAGCCATCAGATCAGGACTGAACACAGAGGACCCCACACTTAGAGTGTTCACTCAGCCGTCAACTGAGATTGTATGTAAGCGTCAAGAGTAAATTTATATTTTAAATACTTTGACCTGTAAATGTTAACTTTTAAAATGTCACAATGTTTGTGTCTTGTTTTGGCCTTTCTTCATCTTGTGATATCAATTCAGTTCAGTTCAGTCACTCAGTCATGTCCAACTCTTTACAATCCCATGACCTGCAGCACGCCAGGCCTCCCTGTCCATCACTAACTCCCGGAATTCACCCAAAGTCATGTCCATTGAGTCAGTGACACCATCCAACCGTCTCATCCTCTGTCGTCCCCTTCTCCTCCTGCCCTCAATCATTCCCAGCATCAGGGTCTTATCAAATAAGTCAGCTCTTCCCATCAGGTACCCAAAATATTGGAGTTTCAACTTCAGCATCAGTCCTTCCAATCAATATTCAGGACTGATTTCATTTAGGATGGACTGGTTGGATCTCCTTGCATTCCAAGGGACTCTCAAGAATCCCTTCCAACATCACAGTTCAAAAGTATCAATTCTGTGGCACTCAGCTTTCTTTATAGTCCAACTCTCACATCCATACATGACCACTGGAGAAACCATAGCCTTGACCAGATGGACCTTTGTTGACAAAATAATGTCTCTGTTTTTTAATATGCTGCCTAGGTTGGTCATAACTTTCGTTGCAAGGAGTAAGCGTTTTTAATTTCATGGCTGCAGTCACCATCTGCAGTTATTTTGGAGCCCCCAAAATTAAGTCAGCCACTGTTTCCACTGTTTGCCCATCTATTTGCCATGAAATTATGGGCCTGTATGCCATGATCTTCATTTTCTGAATGTTGAGCTTTAAGCCAACTTTTTCACTCTCCTCTTTCACTTTCATCAAGAGGCTCTTTAGTTCTTCACTTTCTTCCATAAAGGTGGTGTCATCTGCATATCTGAGGTTATTGATATTTCTCCCGGAGATCTTGATTCTAGCTTGTGCTTCTTCCAGCTCAGCATTTCTCATGATGTATTCTGCATATAAGTTAAATAAGCAGGGTGACAGTATACAGCCTTGATGTTCTCCTTTTCCTATTTGGAACCAGTCTGTTGTTCCATGTCCAGTTCTAACTGTTCCTCCCTGACCTACCTTCAGGTTTCTCAACAGGCAGGTCAGGTGGTCTGGTATTCCCATCTCTTTCAAAATTTTCTACAGTTTATTGTGATACACATAGTCAGAAGCTTTGGCATAGTCAATCAAGCAGAAATAGATGTTTTTCTGGAACCCTCTTGCTTTTTCCATGATCCAGCGGATGTTGGCAATTTGATCTCTGGTTCCTCTGCCTTTTCTAAAACCAGCTTGAACATCTGAAAGTTCACAGTTCACATATCACTGAAGCCTGGCTTGGAGAATTTTAAGCATTACTTTACCAGCGTGTTAGATGAGTGCAACTGTGCAGTAGTTTGAGCATTCTTTGGCATTGCCTTTCTTTGGGATTGGAATGAAAACTGACCTTTTCCAGTCCTGTGGCCACTGCTGAGTTTTCCAAATTTGCTGGCATATTGAGTGCAGCACTTTCACAGCATCATCTTTCAGGATTTGAAACAGCTCAACTGGAATTCCGTCACCTCCACTAGCTTTGTTCGTATACTTGGAATTTAACAAAATCAGAACGGCGCAGTCTCTCCCGACCCTCAGGAGGCCTCCCCATCTCTGTTGCCTGGGTCTCCCCGTGTACTGATCGTGTGTATGTAGTCGTTTTCTCTGAGGGGAGGGTACGGATGCTCATAGAGATGGAATGTGAAGAGAGGCTGGGCGTATGTGTGCTTCCTGTCCTAGCCATTAGAGGGTTAGTGGGTGCGGGTCCAGTGACCACACCTGTTTGGTTGCCCGACTAGGAGGCCCTCACCCCAGACTAGGAGGGGATGGGAGCAGAAACCGGAGCCTCACCTAGTGATTCTCATGCTGTGATCTGCAATCAGCCGCATCAACAGCTCCAGGAAACTAGCTGGCACAGAATGCAAATGATCAGGATGCATCTAAGTCTCAGAACCAGAATCTGAGCTTTTAGCATGGGTTCTACCAGTGTGTTTTACTCAGCCCTCCAGGCTTTTCTGATGCATACTAAAGCTTGAGACCATTACTCTAATTAGAAGAGCCAACCAATAGTTTAAGCCTTTTCTCTCCTCCTAGCATAATGTTTCACAGGAATGCATGGTGGGTTTAGGAGCATGGACAGCTGGCAGCGAGAATTGTCACCTCATCTGTGGCTCCCAAAACTTAGTACCCACAGAGGCCTCCTGAAGTCTTGTCAAAACGAAGACTGTGATTCGGCAGCACTGTGTTGGGCGCCTAGGAGTCGTCATCCTTCTGGAAAGCTCCCCAGTAATGCATCCGGTCCTGGGATCACACTTTTGAGGGCAGAGTCCTAGCCGACAACAGGCCACAGCTGTGGTGCATCCAAGGCGCAGGCAGGCAGGGGCCGGAGCTCAGGAACTGAAGGGAGAGAGTCCCAGCGGGCCTAGGCGGCTGTGGTCGATTGCTGCCCGGGTGTGCTCAACTCACTGCTAGCATGTGTCCCCCAGGATTGCTCCAGAGACTAGAGCGGTGCAGGGGAGTGTCTGACGAGCAGCCAGGAAGCCTGTGAGCGGTCACTGATGCGAGCGCAAGATCCGGGAGATCCCTGGGGAATAAGAGTGGGCCTGGGGAAGGGCGGGTCATGTTAACTCTGGTTTTGTTTTTATTTTTGCTTTGGCGGCACAGGTCTTCCTCGCAGCATCGGGCTTTCTCTGGTTGTGTGCATGGGGCTCTTGGGTGAAGCCCAGGCTCTGAGGCACTCAGCATCGCAGCACTCCAGCTCCCCGCCTGCGCCACCCAGGTTCAGTTGCCCCGCAGCTTCTAGGGTCTCAGATCCCCACCCAGGGGTCAAACCTGCGTCCCCCTGCTTCGAAAGGTGGATTCTTAACCACCAAAGAAGTCCCTATTCATATTATTTTAATAAACATTTATTGACTCCTACCAGTTCAGTTCAGTTCAGTTCAGTCGCTCAGTCGTGTCTTTGCGACCCCATGAATCGCAGTACACCAGGCCTCCCTGTCCATCACCAACTCCCGGAGTTCACTCAGACTCACGTCCATTGAGTCTGTGATGCCATCCAGCCATCTCATCCTCGGTCGTCCCCTTCTCCTCCTGCCCCCAATCCCTCCCAGCATCAGGGTCTTTTCCAATGAGTCAACTCTTCGCATAAGGTGGCCAAAGTACTGGAGCTTCAGTTTTAGCATCATTCCTTCCAAAGAAATCCCAGGGTTGATCTCCCTCAGAATGGACTGGTTGGATCTCCTTGCAGTCCAAGGGACTCTCAAGAGTCTTCTCCAACACCACAGTTCAAAAGCATCAATTCTTCAGTGCTCAGCCTTCTTCACAGTCCAACTCTCACATCCATACATGACCACAGGAAAAACCATAGCCTTGACTAGACGGACCTTAGTCGGCAAAGTAATGTCTCTGCTTTTGAATATACTATCTAGGTTGGTCATAACTTTTCTTCCAAGGAGTAAGTGTCTTTTAATTTCATGGCTGCAGTCACCATCTGCAGTGATTTTGGAGCCCAAAAAAATAAAGTCTGACTCCTATACTCTGTCCAAAACCAAATTATCCCATGGAGCTTGTGATCTGCTGGACAATATCACAAGGGAAGAAAAAGAGAAGGGAAACCAAACCAAACTGTCATAAGTAACCTTTTAGCTGGCATTTTTTATTGGTGCCTTTATCTCTGGTCAGTGTACTGCAGAGCCTAATAGATATGGAGTCTGCAAACATCAGACCTGAGTCTTGCACTTGTCCTAACCTCTGAGGGGCCAGGCAGGGTTGATGCCCGCTGTGGGGCGGGGGTGGGGGAGAAGGAAGAGAGGGTCCAAGAAAACCACCCTCCAGAAGGTGTTCACGGCCCCCTGGCAGCGGCAGGCCATTGCATGGAACCATCACCACTGCTGCCTCTGAGGAGGGGCTCAGTATGACTCTGTCCATGATTTGTGAGCGGCCTGCAGGTGTACAGTCCAGCTTCCTTCCCGAGTCCTATGGACCCTGATGTTTCCTAGCTTAGGGTTAAACCTCATGTCATTTCCTCCAACGATATACTGTATATGAGTGCATTAGGAGATTTAAGCAGAGCAAATTGGAAACTGTTACTCAGTGAGGCTGATTCCATTGCTGTATGAAATAGTCTGTGGCAGTTTCAAAAAAATTAAGTCACCTAAGTGTTGTTTTTTAATGAGTTTCATATTAGGAAGGACAGGAGCAATTATCTTCAGGAAGCCTCAGTATGCTCTTTTAGAACACTGACTCGCTCACAGCTCCCTTTCCCAGAGATAAAGTGACAGAACAAAGCCTACTGATAGACGTCCTAGAAGTAAAATTTGTTTGTAGTATAAACAAAAACTAGCTCTCACAGAGCCTAAATTCAATCACTCCAGTGCGACCACCAGCCGTCCGGGCGCCGTAATTTATAGGCCGGAGCGGCCTGCAAGTCATTTCCATGCGCAGTGGCCCCCCTGTAGTGAAGCCCGAGTAACTGATCGGGCAGGGAGGCTGCCTCTCCGCAGCCTTGACCCCCGAGTCCGCTCCGGTCAGATCGGGGGTTCCAGCTGCGCCCCGGACGCAGTGTGCAGTAGTGAGAGCGCAGTCTCATCTCAACTAAAGCAGGATTGGGCTGTGACTGTCCTTCAGTAGATTTATCTGAACTTGCTGATAAATCGTACATCCTGAAGTCCCGCAGTCCGCGAAACCCCACGCTTGTGATCCAAATGCAGGTCTGCTTCTGAAGGAGGGGCCTGTGCTGCCTGCACACGTGAAGCCCCGCATTCCGTGAGGCACCGCGCTCGGAACCCGAACGGCAGGGCTGCCTCTGAAGCGGGGCCTGTGCTGCCTGTAGACGGGCCCCACGCGCTCAGAGCACCTTGTCCCCCTGGAAAGCCACGGACGCGCAAGGCTCTGCTTCCCATGCAGACTGTTTTTGCCAAGGGTGTATTGCAGTTGTTTGGACAAAACGGCTTCAAACCCTTGCCAAAGAGAATAAATTGCAGTAGAAATGGTGATAATTATTAGGAATTTATTTTTGGGCTTCCCTGGTGGCTTAGAGGTTAAAGCGGCTGCCTCCAATGCGGGAGACCCGGGTTCGATTCCTGGGTCAGGAAGATCCCCTGGAGAAGGAAATGGCAATCCACTCTAGTATTCTTGCCTGGAGAATCCCATGGACGGAGAAGCCTAGTAGGTTTACAGTCCATGGGGTCGCAAAGAGTCGGACACGACTGAGCGACTTCACCATCACCATTTTTGGAAACAGAAACTTTACTTAATAAAGGGCTGTGTGCTGCCCTCTGAAAGGAACAGGGAATTTTCCCCAAAGTCAGAAATATACTTTGAACAGTTCCCATACTTATTCTGTGGAGATTAAGTTAGGTTTAGCGTGTTTCCCCAGAAAGCCAAATTTAAGCTGGTTCAACCGTGTATTACAAGGAGCACTTAGAAAGTAGATTTGAGTTCTTTAAAGATAATAATTAATTTGAAGTTACAGTTTCTAGTGTTTTTACAGTAAAGTTTGATGGACATCAAGTATTCACATGTTTCTGTAATGTATGCAGATCTCAAATATTTTTAAGAAGACCAAATTGATATATTTAACTAGGTAAAAAAAAAAAAGTAGCAAACAGGCTAAGCATCTTCTAATAATTTATTCTGCAGAGCTGTTAGAATAAATGGAAAACGAGAAAAATTATTTATTTTGTCTTCCATCTTTTGTACCTTTGCTTTCCAAAGAAGTTAGATGAGACGCCTTGTGACCCTAATTATAGTAACTTCAGTATTTTATTCTGGTTTTAAGGCTGCTTTCACAGAGTTGACATAAAGGAAAACTCAAGGTAAATTAGTTCAAGGAACTGAGTGCAGAGGAGCCCAATAGAAGAAGAGCCTAAGTTCAGTCAAGCAGGCGACAGGCGCAGAGATCGGGCCTTTTGGCTGGCTTTTGTTTTTCTCTGATGCCGACACCAAATTTGGATTCTGTGTTCCTTCTCCACTAGTCATTTAAAAATTGTTGCCTTTGAAAAGCCCAGGTGAACAAAAGCAATAGAAGATTAATATCATTAAGGAAAAGTCTAACTGTGCTTTTGTGTTCCTATATTCTTATCCAGTGCTATCATTTCATGATCACAGGTTACTTAAGATGCCCTAATAATGTTTGTTACTTAAATTGAATATACCTTTTCCATTTCACTTGTTCTTCTGAGGTGGCTGCACCCATATTTCAGAAGGAAAAAAATGATTTAGTAGACTGACTGCTTTCTGCATACATAACCCACCACAGCCATGTTGGAGCAAGGCTGTTTTTTTAAACCTCAAACTGGTCATTTTCATAAGCTGATCAGTAAAAAGTGTATTTTTCTTGGTGTTTCCGTGGGTCATTCACTAAGCAGTAACACCATCAGGCGTTACTGATCCCAAGGGAATAGCGGCTTAATTACACAGAGATCTAAAAACGAGATAGTGTTGCGTGAGTGCAGACATAGAGACTGTCCTGTCCTTGGGTGGTTTATTATTAAATTTAATACATCAGATGGTCTTTGTGGTTTGTGCAGATTTTAATTACTAAGTAAGTCTGGTAAAATATGAATTATTGTATTAACACAAGTGATAAAACATACATGGTTACGAGCATTGCAATCTGTAGGTGTAATGTACACAACTCGAGATTAATAGTATCAAGCAATTAAACTGAAGTTAAAAGAAGGTTTAATGCTACCCTTAAGTGTAACTTAAACTCTCGCTAAATATTTTTAACTGCAATGAAAGCATGTTATTTTAGGAGTGACTTCTTTTACAAGACCTCATTTCTTAGAGTACGTTTTCCTTTCTAAGAGTACAAAAGCACACTGAAATACTTTCTGCTGGTAACTCATTCCATAAAGATTTTTTTTTCTTGGCTTTTAAGCTCAATGAAGAAAGCCCAAAATAGCACAGGAAGTTTTGTGTGGTGAATATATGTATGAACTAAATCTAGTTGGGGTAAAAGTGATTAAATTATTGATAAGATCATTGTTGCTCCCAAAGCATTCCATTAGTCATACCAGGACTTCTTAAATATTTTGAGAATTTGGCCTTAATTTTCCTATAAGTGCATATTAAATAGAGGAAACTGTATTTTGCTTTAATGTAATATCCTTACGTGTACAGCCACTAAGAGTCTTATATGTTGTACTTAGTTGCTCAGTTGTGTCCAGCTCTTTGTGACCCCATGACTGTAGCCTGCCAGATTCCTCTGTCCATGAAATTTTTCAGGTGAGAATACTGGAGCGAGTTGCCATTTCCTACTCCAGGAAACCTACTCCAGGAAATTGGCAGGCAGATTCTTTACCGTCGCATCACCTGTGAAGCAGCTTGGTCAAAATGTTCCTTTGGATTTTTTATAACATCATACAGAAAAACCAAACAAATTTTTTGGCCAACCTGATAAACATGCTAGGCATCTGCTAATTAATTCTTTCCTTCTGTGTTTCCGGGTTTCCCCCACTTCCTGAATTATTTTTATGCTGCCACTAACAAAATCAATGCCTCTATTTCCAATTTAGCTGCATCTTTGCTTCTAGGTAGCATGACAGGTGGCATTACAGTGAGTTTATCAAAGATCTTGGTGAACATGTAAAACGCTAAGCAAAGTGTTCCCTTACAAAGAAGAGCACCCTGGCTCCGTGTGTGTGTCTGTCAGTGTCTCTCTCATGCACACGCATACACCGAATATGGTCCTTGCCCTGGAATTTTTTACCAGTGTACTCGGCAAGGTGAAACCTAAAAAATAAAGCAACGTGAAACGTTTATAAGTGCACATCACAGATTCCACATTAAGCAGAGAAGCACTGAAGACTTGTGTGCGGTGGTCTGGAAGGCGTGTTTCCTTCACTGTCGCCTGCCGGGCGTCTGAGCCCCCGCCCGACCACACTGTGGTGGCGGCTGCCCACGAGTGTCGCAGCAGAGTGGGCTCCAGAGCTAGGCTCGTGCAACCCGGAATGGCCGGCACGTTGCAAGACAGGAGGTTTGGGCAGTGACTGAGCATTTTGTCATAAAAACAGCAAAACTATATATTATTTCTGAGAAGTAGGCTCCTTTGTCTTCTCTGCATTATCCGTGATGAAACCAAAGATGTGATTGTCCCTGAGAAAATGAGAGGAATTTGAACTTTAAGTTAGAGGGCGAAAGATGGCATTGCATTTTTGTGGCATGTATTAACCTTTATTAGTTCTTTTTTTTTTTTGAGAAATGATGGTTTTTGTAACATGATACATCACCTTTTTTCAAAAGACATTTTACTTTCAGTAGGAGATAACAGGAAAAACACACAGAAGAAAAATGTCCCTCCACATAAGGCCTCAGAGAAGCAGGGTCTCTGGGGAAGTGAAGCAGGAACTACCTTGGGCTTATTCAAATAAGGGAAGCACGGGGGCCAGCTCCAGGCAGGACGGGGCCGGCTCAGGGTCCAGGGTCACGGTGCTGATGAGTTTCACACTGGCATCTGGATTTGAAACCAGCAGGAACCACTTTAATGTCAGAAGATGTAATTTTCAAAGTGCCAAAATTTAGCTATCCATCAAACCAAGATAATTCTCAAATTTATTTGTTTACTTCTATTTTCCAGTTGTATTGAAATATAATTGACAAATACAGTTGTAGGTATATAGCATACATCACTGGAGAAGGCAATGGCACCCCACTCCAGTGCTCTTGCCTGGAAAATCCCATGGGTGGAGGAGCCTGGTAGGTTGCAGTCCATGGGGTCGCTGAGGGTCAGACACAACTGAGCGACTTCACTTTCTCTTTTCACCTTCATGCATTGGAGAAGGAAATGGCACCCACTCCAGTGTTCTTGCCTGGAGAATGCCAAGGGCCGGGGGAGCCTGGTGGGCTGCCGTCTATGGGGTCGCGCAGAGTCAGACACAACTGAAGCGACTCAGCAGCAGCAGCATACATCCTTGTGATTTGATGTAGGTGCATGTTGTGAAAGGGAATTAGCACAGCCATCACCTCACATGTTTATCTTGATTATTATTATTTGTGGTGAGAACATTTAAGTTCTTCTTCTCTTAGCAGATTTCAATTACACGACACCCTGTTGGCAGCTGTGGTCACCATGTTATATGTTAGGTCCTCATCGGTTTTTTTCACTGATGGATTTTTCTTCAGTTGTGTCAGGTGGATAACTGAAGGACCATGTTCTAAATGATTTTAATCACTTAATTTTGCTGATACAGTTATCAGTTTAAAGGTCCTTTTAACAGGTGCACCATATGGTTTAATCCAGGTGTTTTTTGCTTTGCCCATTCTTTGCCCATTGGTTCCACCAACACTCTTGGAAAAGCAATTAATTGTTTTTAATTAAGAAGAGCAACCTGTGTAATTTAGGAATTTTTTGGTACTTGTTAAAATAGTAAATATTAGCATTTGTAATTTAAAATAATTAGAAGTATGTGTAGAAATAATGTTTTATTCTAAGCCACATAAATATAGACATACTAGACAAAATACACATACACATTTTGTGTTAGCAACCTTTCATGTTAGCAGTGGGGTATGAATTAAAAGGTAGATCAAAATTGTAAGCAATTCTGTAACATTTTTTAAATGCTGATGTCACTTAGGCATTAAATTTCCTTTCTGAAAAATTGAGTAACATAATTTAAAATGTAGTTGAAAATATAATCTAATTTTTTGTTGATTAACTTGATAATATGAATAAAGGAATTCAAGTATTTGATCATATGGCTCTTAATAAACTGATACGTCTGTGTTACTATACACTATTTTGTCACAGCTTTTTGATTCCTCCTTAAATGTAATACTCCCTGAAAAAAGTAGTATCTGATTTTTTTTTTTTTGGCCTCAATTTAACCTCACAGATGGTTATATTTGGTTTTGAATTTTGCAAAGAGGTAATATCTCTGAACTAATCTTTAAAGAATGTCCCCTATTCTGTGCTATTTCTTGGTACGAGAAATTTAGAATTTTTGAGTCTTTGTTGTGTGATAGAATCACATAGATTTCTAGCTTAAGTTCCTAGAGAAAGGCTTGAGTAAAGGAATTATAGCCATGTATATAAAATTAGAAGTAAATGGATAAAAATATATCAAGTGAATTGTTTTAATTTTCTTATAAGAATTAGATATCAATGGCTTAGCATTTGCTTAAAGTCTGAAGTGTTACTATTTATGATGTATAATTACAGACAAACCTTGTTTAATATTCGTGTTAGCTTCTTGTATCTGCTCTGTAGCATCCATGTCCATTCTCCTGGCCATAGAAGTGACTATGTTTTGAAATAATACCCCTAGAAAGATAACCTCCTTGATGAGTTATTCTGAAATTAAAAATCAAGTATCATTATATGTTTCATTTGAGATAACTGTCTACGCTTGACAAAAAACATCTGTCTTTTTTTCATATTTAATTTTAAAATGAATATTTTTACATAGGAGTGACATGTCAGAATGCAGTTTTCTGTTTGACTATAGTAATTTGTCATATGACCATTTGCAAAAGTGTAGTTAACAAAAAAGGTCAGTAGTGATACAAAATTTTGGAACATTATTATTTAATTCATAACCTTACAAATGAGGTAACTGTCAGACTACATTCATTTTTCTCCTTGCCTTTTTGAGGTTTATGATTTCTAATGCATACGAAAGATTTCTACCCTTTTCAAATATTGTACTTGTGTTGTATACCTATAGGAACAAAGTTTAATTAGTGTGGCCTCATTATAAAATTACAAAATGCATTTGAAAGCCTAAAACTTGGACTTTACTGTATTATAATTTTATATATAATATTTGCTCGGTGTGATCAGTTAAAAATTATGATTTTTTCACAGCTACAGGAGAAGATGATTCCTCTTTATATACTCTCAACAGTACTGTCTCCTGAATTCGGCTTTTGTTTCCCGCAGACGGTGGGTGCGGCTGCTGTTCGGCCGAGAGTTCCCGCTGCAGGACCTCCTGGTGGTCTGGGACGCCCTGTTCGCAGACGGCCTCACCCTGACTTTGGTTGACTACGTCTTCGTGGCCATGTTGCTCTACATCCGAGACGCTTGTAAGTGCTAATGGCTGTGCCAGCATGCAGTTCTGCGGTTTTGAGTTTGTACACTGTGTCTCTTAAATGTAGTTTATCTTTTATTTTGAATTACCATGCCTACATTTTTATCATAGGCAGTATATTGGAAGTTTCAGAGGAACATACTAAATATATTTTTGTGAGTTAACATGTATGTTTCAGATGTGGGTAATTTTATCCTGAGAGAATTGGAATATTCTTCAGAACCATTTTTCTAAAGACTTTCCTCCTGCTTTGATCTCGTCATTACACACATTTGTGAAGCATGCATAGAAAAAGCCAGTGTTTCAGATATGTTTAGAGCTCCACCTTCTGACAGGTAGGGAATATTCAAGAATATTTCAGAAGATAAGAACTGTTTTTATAGTATCAACAACTTGCCAATAAAAAATAAATATTGCATTTAAAGATACTCTAAGTTCATAGTTAAATTTTGACCAGACGTATTTCTTAATGGAGTGCCCAGTGGCAATTGTGTTCCTGTCTCATAGAATCTACCTTTGGGTGCTTGCCTAGCTGGAAAACCTGGGCCTGCCCCTTTGGAATAGTCCGACAGTCCTCAGCTTGAAGAGAAAAGCAGAGCATGTTTTAAATTTCAGAATACCTCAAATTGTTTTCCTTTTCAAAAGGAAGAGTTCACAACACCAGATTTGTAAGCCAAAATGTAATTAGGAATGTTTGCACAAAGCGATGATGAAGTAGGAAATAAAAAACTACTATAAGAGTGGGACTTTGTCAGAAGAGCATAAAGCTATTTGGAGCCATCCGTGATCTCGACTGTTAAATTACCGTGTGGGTCTCTCTCTATTCATAGATTTCTGTGGTGCCAGATGCTGCTGTTACCCCTCTGGTAAAACGAATAATATTCTTTAAATTCTAGATTATACTTTTAAAATTCTCCCAAATTATTTGAATGAATAAATGACAGGAGCACCACATTTTATCCAAAACTTGTAATTTTACTCTGTGCCTTGAAGGTCAAATAGTTTGGGATTTGACATACAAAGTAGAAAATTCTTTCTTTCTGAATAAGAACATGGAAATCATAAGAGGAAATAACCTGGGAAGTAGAGGAGAATGTTTGGATAGATTTTAGGATATTTAATGCTAATCTCCCACTGAAAAATAGTATGATTTTTATAAAGTGTAAGTAATAAAAAACAAGGAAGTCAGTCCTGAATATTTATTGGAAGGACTTGATGCTGAAGCTGAAACTCCAATACTTTGGCCACCTGATGCAAAGAGCTGACTCGTTGGAAAAGACCCTGATGCTGGGAAAGATTGAAGGCAGGAAGAGAAAGGGATGCCAGAGGATGAGATGGTTGGATGGCATCACCGACTCAATGGACATGAGTTTGAGTAAGCTCCAGGAGTTGGTGATGGACAAGGAGGCCTGGCGTGCTATAGTCAATGGGGTCACAAAGAGTCAAACACGAAAAAAAAACGTAGGGGTAATGAAGTTGTTTATTTAAATATAAAGTCCTAGTTATTTTAATTTGCTTGTTTAAATCCATAACAATGGGTGAGATTTCCTAAAAATAGGATGACTATTTGTGAAGTATTTAAGGGGCACTGCCCCTATCCTTAGGAAGTTTAGGAACTAGTAGGAAACATTAATTAGTAGGCCTAGTAATGGTAGGAGCTAGTAGGACAAAGTCTAAAAAGGGAACATGGTTAGTTGAAGACTGATGTTTCTGATCCTCCAGTGGAGGAGGCAGCAGGAGAGTTCAGAAGAGGCGCCAGGCTCCCCTCTGGGCAGGCCGTGTGACCCGAGAAAATGCTGTAGACGCAGGTGAGGGAGATGAGGGAGCTGAACGGAGAAGCTCGGGAGAGCAGCTTCATGGGGGGACGGGGGGCGTGTGTGTGTTTTCATAAGCTGCCTGGTTTCCTGAGAGTGCAAAGCGAGAGTGACACTCAGGTTGTGAGTGTGAGGGAGTCAAGAACAAGATCCTGATGAGAATCCTCACCCTGGAGGTGACCGGAAGCCGCTGAAAGGGTTGGAGCAGTGGTGCGGGCACTCTCAGGGTCCTCTGGCTGCAGTGTGGAGCACACTAGAGGCAGACAGGACGGGAGCAAGGAGATCCGACGAAAGGTTATGACCACGATCCGGGGGCACCAAACTGCTGAGGGAGAACAGGAAGTGCACAGTGAGCCCTGGCTGGGAGAGCCGAGCGGCCGGTCGTCCGTCTGACCTGGAAAGGAAGGATGAGGATTAGCAGGTTTTCGGAATGGATATGACTGTGTTCCGGCTATGCTGAATTTGAGAGAGCTGTAAGAAATCGGGGCTTCCTAGGCAGTGCTGGTGGTAAAGAACCTGTCTACAAATGCAGGAGACATAAAAGACATGGGTTCCATCCCTGGGTCGGGTCGAGAAGATCCTCTGGAGAAGGGAATGGCAATCGACTCCAGTATTCTTGCCTGGGAAATTATAGGCAGAGGAGTCATGGAGTTGCAAAGAGTCGGACATGACTGAAGCAACTTAGCATGCATGCACTTAGGAAATCAATATCTGAGGATTGGAAAATAAAATTCACTGTCAGTATCAAGGCTACAGATTTATTTTTGCAAATAGTGTTTGTTATAACCACAACAGTGGATGTGATCTCCCAGGAGAATAGAGGGACCATATATTCGCAGTCTGTATGGAACAGTCTTAGTTCGGTACACTCACTATTGAGTAGTAATTATTAACGCTGCCTTCTTTCCCTCTCAGAGGCACCCCATTAAGATCACAGGAATTACACGGTCAGTTTACCTGAGGTGGGTGCTCACAGAAAGCGGAAAACAGGTAAAGGTGTTTCACACCAGTATTTAAGAGGCGCCAGGAGCTTCTGTTGTAACATCTCAAAGCTGTTTAGAGAGTCAGGGCGGTACCGGGTCAGGAGCGCGGAGGCACAGTCAGGTTAGGCCGGCAAAGTCCACCTGAGGACGGAGGAACCCTCACTGGAGACCTTTGCCAAAGTGGGTTCCGTGGACTGGGGGAGCGGAAGCTGGCTCATGGTAGGGTGGTGAGTAATTGGACAGCTCAGAACTGCAGTAGCCTCTTCTACATTCCTTTTGTCTCATGTATACATTCCATTTTCAACTAAAAGTAGCTAAATGGAAAACAGCGTGCAGATAGCATGCGCAGAGTCATCTTTAAAAAAAAGCTACAGGGAAGGGAAGAAGATAGTCGCAGTTAGAGGTCACTGGAGGGCAAGGAAGGTTTGATGGAGAAGGCAATGGCACCCCACTCCAGTACTCTTGCCTAGAAAACTCCATGGACCGGAGGAGCCTGGAAGGCTGAAGTCTATGGGGTCACTGAGAGTCAGACACGACTGAGCGACTTCACTTTCACTTTCTGTAGAGGGAGACAGTCCCAGCTCCCAGAGGTGTGGAGAGCTGGCGGAGAGGGTGCTTCTCAAGCCAGTCGAGCTTTTCCTTCAGAGATCAGCTCTAGTATTTCACTCCTGTGCCGTGAAGAGGATTTATGTTATTGAAAGTTTCATTGTTTATCACTGGTTCTGAATACAGCCTCCTCCACTCCCCAGTGAGCAACAAGGTTTTGTCTGTCTTGGTGGGCCTCCGTATCCCAGCATATAGAACTGGACCCAGTGATTAGTAATCCTCCTGACACATTTTTTGGGGGAAATAATGGAAGAAACAAGGGCCTGGAGGCAGGCGTGCTATCAGGAGTCCTGTGGAAGGAGGTGCCAGCTTCTGGAGACAGTGGCTGGCAGGGTCACTCACTGCCTGATAAGGGATGAAACCCACTGTCTCTGTGAGCAGGGTGGGGGAGGGCTGGGGCCGGGAGGTGTCGCGGGCGGCTGCCCAGGACCTCGCGCAAGCCCCCCGAGTTGTAGGGAGCCTGTGGGGACACCCTGGGCAGTGGCACCCG
>SJXQ01007139.1:123038-188235 GCA_006408695.1 Aepyceros melampus | reverse complement strand
CACGGGAGGGGCGTGCCGAGGCGAGGCCCTGCCTCCCGGAGGGGCCCAGCCCGGGCAGGCGGAGTCACGGCCGGCTGCGGGTGTCCTTCCCTCCGGGGGCTTCTGACCCCTGACGCCTCCCCAGGGCCCCACGTGCGGTTGCTCCTCTGCACCCGGCCAGTCCCAAGCGCGCTCACCGGAACCTTGGAAGGGAGCAGCGCCGGGCGAGGCTCTGGGCGGCTCACGTGTCCTGGGAGCCGAAGGCGAAACTGAAGGCCCTTCGGTGATGGCGCTGCCTCCTCGAGGCCCCGCCTCCTGGGGTCGGGGGGCTGGGGAGCCCCTGTGAGCACCTGATGCTGTGCAGATGATCATTAGGCGGGTGCATCTCTTGAGTCAGAGGTGTCTAGCCTTCGTCACCTTCTCAAAGGAGTGTGTCTCTCTTCACACACACACACACACACACACCCACGCCCGTGAAGACACACTGCCTCTCCTCCCAGGTAATGAGGCCTGCTGGGGACTGAATTTTACCCGCGCAGAGATGTGCTGGCAGTCCTAGCCCCTAGCACGCCTAGGGTGACCTTGCTTGGAGATGGATGGTCGCCGATGGGATGGGGTACGATGCGGTCCCACTGGAGGAGGACTGGCGTCCCGGTAAGAAGGCGATGGTCTGGACACAGAGCCGCGCCGAGAGGACAGGGTGAGCATGCGGGGGAGAATGACGCCCGTGACGGTGCGCGCCGAGGCGGGGCGAGGGTTTCCAGCCACTGCCAGAGGCTGCGAGAAAGGCCCAGCATAGCCTGTCCCGGGAGCCCTCAGGAGAAGCGCACCCTGCCGACGCGGGAGGCCACAAGGGGCAGAGAGGCTCCTCCCCGTGGATAGCAGGGGGGCCAGGAACAAAACTTTTGCTTTACCGGCGATGCATAGTAGAATTGTTATAGATAGATTGTTTCCAAATATTTTAATAATTTTTACTTTCTTATGTGCTATAAGAAGTGCCTTGTGGATCATTGGCTGAATTATGTGGATTAAGATTACATGCAGATGAATGGATACGAAAGCTGTGGTACATATACACAATGGAGTATTACTCAGCTATTAAAAAGAATACATTTGAATCAGTTCTAATGAGGTGGATGACGCTGGAGCCGATTATACAGAGTGAAGTAAGCCAGAAAGAAAAACACCAATACAGTATACTTACACATATATATGGAATTTAGAAAGATGGTAATGATAAACCTGTACGCAAGACAGCAAGAGACACAGATGTATAGAACGGCCTTTTGGACTCTGTGGGAGAGGGAGAGGGTGGGATGGGTTGGCAGAGTGGCAGTGTAACATGTGTGATATCATAAGTGACACGAATCGCCAGGCCAGGTTTGATGCAGGATGCAGGATGCTTGGGACTGATGCACGGGGATAATCCAGAGAGAGGGTGTGGGGCGGGAGGGTGGAGGTGGGGTCGGGATTGGGAGTTCATGTACACTCGTGGCTGATTCATGTCAATGTGTAGCAAAACGAATACAGCATTGTAAAGCAAAACAAACAAAAAATAAAAATTAATTAAAAAAAAAAAGATTGCACGCAGACGTAAAGGTGAGGAATAGGGATGTGATCATGAGCCATCGCTCCTAGAATAGTTCAGAGCAGCCCTGCTCTCATCCCTGGAGAGGGAAGCGGCAGCCCGCTCCAGTGTTCTTGCCTGGAGAACCCCGTGGACAGGGGAGCCTGCTGAGCTGCTGTCCGTGGGGTCGCACAGAGTCAGACACGGCTGAAGCGACTTGGCATGCGTGCATGCGTTGGAGAAGGAAATGGCAGCCCACCCCAGTGCTCTTGCCTGGAGAATCCCAGGGACGGGGGAGCCTGGTGGGCTGCCGTCTATGGGGTCGCACAGAGTCAGACACGACTGAAGCGACTTAGCACAGCAGCTCTCATCACATTTTTTTTTTTTTTTTAATTTTTACTGACTGAGTTCATACTGTAAGTCACTCGTGGTCCTCTCTAGATCTTCTTTTCACACCTGGGACAAAGAAGCTTTTCCATCGACCCTCCTGGATTACCCCGGCCCCCTCTGGCCTCCCACTTTTGCAGTCCTGTGAGGTTTCAATCAGGCCCCTCAGTAGCACTTCCACTGCCTTCTGTTCCTTCCTGTGCGCGTGCCTGGGCCGCCTGGGAGAGATGGGATTCACGGCGCGGGGAAACGCCGTCTTCTCAACTCTCCAGCTCCTCAGCACCAAGCCCCACGCTACGGTTCTTGCCTGCCGCGTGAGGCATCTGCCTCTGCCCCTGCTCGGGCAGTGCCTTCGGCGGCTTCCACGGGAGGGCGCTCTCGAGTCCGGGGTCGGGGCGCGGATCCCTGTGCTGCCATTGCTAAGAGGACATGTGCTGGGAGCTCTTTTCAGCTTGGGTTTTTTAAAGGAAGCATTGTCTACTTTGACATTAAATTCTAAAATTTTCTGCATCTTTTATTTATTTAAATTTCTTTTTACTAGTGTTAAAGGAAAACATTTTCTTTAATTTATAAAGTAACATACCTTTTATTTGTCCTGTAAATGGTATTAATAGCTGAAACACTGTAATCAAATCCATTTAGCAGTAAACTTTCCTAACCAGAAAGTATCTCACAAATGTTTATTGTCTCTTTTAATTAACTCTCTGCCTAAACACTTTGTAAATGGAAAAGTTTCCTCTTGGCACTGGAGTCCACTCCCTGCCTCATTTTCAGCCAGCACTGTAATTTTTCTGTAGCCGTCTCCTCAGTCATTTCTTGGCCCAGCCTGGAATGACAGTTATGTCCTCTTAGCGGTTTAAAACATTGCTTCTTTTTATTTCATTTTAGGTCTCCCCTTCCTCCTCAGCCATTATCTGTCTATCTGCCAGTCTTTCCATCTGTCCTACCCTAGAATTTCTGTTTCTCTGTTTTCTCGTTAAAAGCATGTTCAACATTATACTGATGTCAAAATGCACTTTTATTTCAACCACAAATTGAATATCTTTTGTCTTTTCTGGAAAAGCTTGTAAAGCTTTTCATTGGAAGCCTTTGGGAACTAGAAGTAAAGACTCTCCCAAATCACAGTGTTGTGCCTCAGAGTTTGTAGCAAAGCACAAACTGCGGTCTTAGTTTTGAAGGGATGTTGGAGCAGCTCCTGGCGGCCAGCTCTCTTCCTGCTCAGACAGTAAATACTGACCATCTCAGATGTAGATATCAATGCACTCTTTGGATTATAAATGTATCATTTGTATTACTTTATGTTTTATAATAGTTTTTAAATCTTCTGTATTTCATTAACATAGGTTGATATACCAGAATATATGTGTGTGTGTGTGTGTGTGTGTGTGTGTGTGTGTGTATTGTTCTACATCAATGCTAGCATCGATGGTGTCAGTGTTTTGGATTTGGGGTGTTCTCCTGTGTCGCATTGTCTTTCTAATGTCTATTTTTTGCCTCAAAATAATTTATACAGCTCTAGGAATAGAGATATGAAGGGAGAATTAATTTCCTAGCAAATTCTATTCCATGTTCAAAATTAGTAGTTGATACCCCATTCTGGCCTTCTATGAAACTAATACCTTCCACGTACTTACTCCTGTTCCACAGTTTTCTCTTGCCCTAGAAAACAATATGGCAATGGATTCAGGAACTCTGGGACACCTTTTATGGGCAAAAGCCAGCAGAATTGCATGCGTCACTGGACTCTTACCCAGAACTGCTCAAACTTCCATGCCCCTGTGTTGCTACCAAAGGAGAACGTACACCGCCCTTCAGGGTGATGGGGGCCGTGCTCTCTGGTGCAGAGGGAAAGGAAGATGGTGATCTCTGCCTCCAGCTGCTTAGTTCCCCGTTTCTCCATGCAGGTGCCTCCCCACCTAGGTTCTTCCTTTCCTTCAGTTCGCTTGCCCAGGTGCTCAGTAGAAGTGTCATTAAAATGACAAGGATATCAGATAGGAGATGTTATGTTAAGATCCTGCATTTGCCTTCTTTGCTCCTGAGACCCTATTGAAATAGCATAAACCGATAGGATGCAGATAATTAGGAAGAAGACTAGGGTGATTTTGGAAGCAGGGAAACAGATGGGTGAGTGCTAACTGACGTAGCATGTCCAGGAAAGCGAAATTCAAAATTGATCATGGAGAAAGCCAGGAAATAACCTGTAAAAATTTTCAAAAGTGTGGAGATTGGTGGTGCTAGGTACTTTTGGAAGTTGGTTCAGTTCAGTTCAGTCACGCAGTCGTGTCCGACTCTTTGCGACCCCATGAATCACAGTACGCCAGGCCTCCCTGTCCATCACCAACTCCCGGAGTTCACTCAGACTCACGTCCATTGAGTCCATGATGCCATCCAGCCGTCTCATCCTCGGTCGTCCCTTTCTCCTCCTGCCCCCAATCCCTCCCAGCATCAGTCTTTTCCAATGAGTCAACTCTTCGCATAAGGTGCCCAAAGTACTGGAGCTTCAGTTTTAGCATCATTCCTTCCAAAGAAATCCCAGGGTTGATCTCCCTCAGAATGGATTGGTTGGATCTCCTTGTAGTCTGTGATGCCATCCAGCCATCTCATCCTCGGTCGTCCCTTTCTCCTCCTGCCCCCAATCCCTCCCAGCATCAGGGTCTTTTCCAATGAGTCAACTCTTCGCATAAGGTGCCCAAAGTACTGGAGCTTCAGTTTTAGCATCATTCCTTCCAAAGAAATCCCAGGGTTGATCTCCTTCAGAATGGACTGGTTGGATCTCCTTGCAGTCCAAGGGACTCTCAAGAGTCTTCTCCAACACCACAGTTCAAAAGCATCAATTCTTCTGCGCTCAGCCTTCTTCACAGTCCAACTCTCACATCCATACATGACCACAGGAAAAACCACAGCCTTGACTAGACGGACCTTAGTCGGCAAAGTAATGTCTCTGCTTTTGAATATACTATCTAGGTTGGTCATAACTTTTCTTCCAAGGAGTAAGCGCCTTTTAATTTCATGGCTGCAGTCACCATCTGCAGTGATTTTGGAGACCAAAAAAACAAAGTCTGACACTGTTTCTACTGTTTCCCCATCTATTTCCCATGAAGTGATGGGGCCAGATGCCATGATCTTCATTTTCTGAATGTTGAGCTTTAAGCCAACTTTTTCACTCTCCTCTCTCATTTTCAACAAGAGGCTTTTTAGCTCCTCCTCACTTTCTGCCATAAGGGTGGTGTCATCCGCATATCTGAGGTTATTGATCTTTCTCCCAGCAATCTTGAATCCAGCTTGTGTTTCTTCCAGTCCAGCGTTTCTCATGATGTACTCTGCAGTTGGTAGGGGAGGGAAAGAGTTAAGACTGAGAAATGAGAACTGGTTGAAGTCTAAGAAGCAGACATGCAGATCCCCAGCTTTCAGGATCGGCCCTCTGTGGACAGTGCAGTGAAGGGGGTCTGAGCCGGGGCCCCAGGGAGTTTCAGTGACCTTGAACTGCTGGCCTTCTTTCTCAGGACATTGAAGCCAGTTTGTCTCCCTCTAGGCAGAATTTGGGAGAATGTTCTCTGAAGGAATCTAGTTAGCACAAGAGAAGAGGCTCAGGGATGGCCAGAGTGACCTTGGTCAACCCTCGGCGTTCACAGACATACCCACCCATGCACACACACCCGACTCCAAGACACCTGTATACTTTCCCACTCCTGCAGGGGAGCAGGGAGCCCCAGACACCATGCATTTGAGGAGAACATCAAAATGAAAGCATAGATCTAAAATACATTTTTTAATAAAACAGACTTTATTTTTAGAGACTTTTTCGGCCTGCTGCAAAATTGAGTGGAAAGTACAAAGAGCGTCCCATACACACTCACCCCCCTGCCCACAGAACCCACTGTGTGGCTGGCATCCCTCCCAGAGCACACATCACAAACGCCCAAAGGCCAGGGTCCTGGCCAGGAAAAGACCAATTTGGAGGCCACAGAGCCTTTGTGGGGGTGGGAAGAGGGTGGTGGAACACTTCTCAGAGATCTAGGAAATACATAATTCAAAGGAAAAATTAATTTAAAATTAAAATATCATAAAAATAGGTGTCTGGAATATAAAAGTGGAAAAGTGTCTCAGAAAGAAGCACATGAAACAGAAAATAAAGAAAATTAAGAGGACCAGGCCAGGAGATCCAACATCTAGCTAAGGTGATTTCTTTAAAAAAAAAAAAAAGATGGAATAACAAACTCAAAATGAAGAGTAGAAGGGAGAAAATCATCAAAGATACAAAGAGAAATTTCTAATTGAACAAAAAGAACGTGAGTTTCTAGATTGAAAGGGCCCATTACATGAAAACAGATGCAAACCAAGGCGTTAATCATCAGTTGCAGGGCAAGATGTTGGGGAGGAGAAGAGAACACAGATCTCAGAAGGCATTAGGGATTGAAAGGGTTTGAGGTTTTCTAGCTGGAAACCAGGAAACTCTAAAGCAGTGGTACCAATATCCTGAGAGAAGAATATTCCCAACGTAGAGAATTCTACCTAACCAGACTGTTAACTAAAAGTCCAAATCTTTTAAACAGAGGTTATAAAAAATTCATCTCGGGAGCATAGAGCTTTCGGAGGAATGTGCTCCAGCAAACTGAGGGCGTGAAGCAAGAAAGACGTGGCTCGGGGCTCTGGGGTGCAGGAACACCGCACGGGCAAGAGGCGAAGGGCGTCCTCAGAGGGGCAGACCCGGGGCTTCGCGAGCAGTCTCCTCAGGAGAAAAGGCAGACTGACGGAGCAGAAGAGGTGTACATGCCTGTGGCAGCACTGAGTTCATCTTCTCTGTGCACATGACGGTATACAGCCAGTCACAAGTGACGTCCGACTGCTGGGAGCAGTGAGAGCCCTAGCAAGTGAAGGGCCAAGCCCCTGCAAAGGGCCCACCCGCGCAGCTGCAGCTGCTCGTTACCACGCGGGAACGCTAGACCAGCGTCACCAGCTCCTAAGATGTTTATGAAATCCACGTTTTCCTGAGGAGCATTCTCATTTTTAAATACCAGGAACTGATCAAAAACAATTTTAATACTGCTAGTTAAACAGTTCTCCAGCTGGATTTAGCTCACAAGCTGCCAGACTGCAGCCTCTTTCATTCTAGAAGCTTCTGTCATTTCCATCACAGTGAATTTGTGAGGACAGAAGCCTCCAAACTTTCCAACTTGTTGACTAGCACAACCAACAGACTCCCTAGAGTAGGATGACTGTCTGCCTCAGACATGGCAGCTACCTGATTCTGTGTCCACAAGGATGGAGAGGCCTCACATATGTTCTGCTAACCAGCGTTTATCCAGCAGCCAGGGCTTCCCTGTTGGCTCAGACAGTAAAGAATCCGCCTGTGGTGCAGGAGACCAGGGTTCGATCCCGGGTCTGGAAGATGCCCTGGAGAAGGGCGTGGCAACCCACTCCGATACCATGGACAGAGGAGCCTGGCTGCAGTCCATGGGATCATGAAGTGTCGGGCATGACTGACTGTTCAATTCAGTCTCTCAGTCATGTCCAACTCTTTACAACCCCATGAACTGCAGCACACCAGACCTCCCTGTCCATCACTAGCTCCCGGAGTTTACTCAAACTCATGTCCATCGAGTTGGTGATGCCATCCAACCATCTCATCCTCTGTCGTCCCCTTCTCCCGCCCTCAATCTTTCCCAGCATCAGGGTCTTTTCCAGTGAGTCAGTTCTTTGCATCAGGTGGCCAACGTATTGGAGTTTCAGCTCAGCATCAGTCCTTCCAATGAACACTCAGGACTGATCTCCTTTAGGATGGACTGGTTGGATCTCCTTGCAGTCCAAGGGACTCTCAAGAGTCTTCTCCAACACCACAGTTCAAAAGCATCAGCACTCAGCTTTCTTTGTAGTCCAACTCTCACATCCATTGGAAAAACCATAGCCTTGACTAGAAGGACTGAGTGACTAAGCACACAGATATATACATAACAAAGCAAATGTAAACGCAGGCAGTTATAAACTACAGGAAAGAAAAGAGGCTATGGAAGAAAGAAGAGGAATTATGATATACTATGAAAATGAAAACAAAAAATTGTTCTAACCCAAAACTTTGATATAAGTTCATGAGGGTGAGACGAGTAATGTGGATATGGGTGGAGGATTGAGTTTCAGGGCTGGGGTGTAGTTGCACATGGCAAGTTGCCAGGCACATTGTTTGTGCTTATAACTTAAGAAAATTTAGAAATAGTAGTTCTTAGCCCATCTTGTTACCTTGGGAAGGTATATCTAAATATGAAATTAAATAATTTGAATATCTTTCACTTCAAAATTTTTCAGTGTTAAGTACAGTTAACTTCGACTTATATGTAAGTTAACAGTCCCCATTATTTTTTTGTTTGTTACTATGGAGAAGCTATTTAAACCAGCTCCCATAGAACATTCCAGAATAGTTGTAGGCCATTTAAAGGTAGAGGCAGCCAAGTCAGTTCTGCTTCAGGTGAAAAGTAAAAGTGAAAATTGCTCAGTTGTGTCTGACTTTTTGAGACCCCATGGACTGACTATACAGTCCATGGAATTCTCCACACCAGGATACTGGAGTGGGTAGCCTTTCCCTTCTCTAGAGGATCTTCCCAAGCCAAGGTTCATACCCAGGTCTCTCTCATTGCAGGCAGATTCTTTACCAGCTGAGCCACAAGGGAAGCCCAAGAATACTGAAGCGGTTAGCCTATCCCTTTTCCAGGGGATCTTCTCAACCCAGGAATTGAACCGGGGTCTCCTGCATTGCAGGCGAATTCTTTACCAGCTGAGCCACCAGGGTGAAGGAAGTCCTGTTTGTTTAGCAGTAGACAAGCCAGGTGGGGAAGCACATGACCTCACAGCCCTGCCATTCTGTTGGAAGCCCTGCAGGTAGGGTGAAGTGAAGTGAAGTTGCTCAGTCGTGTCTGACCCTCTGCGACTCCATGGACTGTAGCCTACCAGGCTCCTCAGTCCATGGGATTTTCCAGGCAAGAGTACTGGAGTGGGGTGCCATTTCCTTCTCCATTTATAAGTGAGAGGGATACAGGTTTAGTGAAGTTACGCGCACACAGTAAATGACCAGCCACCGTTCTGACGTAGAGCCAATCTAGATCATCCAACTTCAAATCCACAGGCTTCCTAGATGCCAGTCGCCTCTGTCTTAGCGCTCCATGAAGAAGCTCTCCAGTGTGTGGCTTCGGTCCTTTTTTCTTAAAGCACGTGCATCCTGTGTGCATATGCAAACATCTAGAGAAGTGTTAGCACCTGTCCTTCTGATACTGTTTCAAAAACCTGCAGAAGAGGGAATGCTCCCAAGCTCACTCTATGAGACCACCCTCACCCCAACACCAGAACCAGAGGAAGACCTCACCAAAACCTACAAGCCAGTATCGCTGATGAACACAGAGGCAAGAGTGTCCAACAGAGCCTTGGCAGACCAATTGTGTTAGAAGGACCGTGCCCCATGATCAAAAGGGATTTATCCCAGGGATACAGGGATTTTCCAGTATCTGCAAACCAATCCACGCAGTGCATACCACACTCATGAAGAATAAAAAGCATACGAGCATCTCAGTAAAGCGCACACATATGTGGTTGCAATCGCAGGTACATAGCAAACTTAGTCTTTTTTTCTTTTTCATTCTTTGGTTTCTGTCATTGTCCTGCTCTGGTTGAATTAACACTGGAGAAGGAACAGTGTGGTGAATGAGTTTTTCAGGTTAAGGAAAAGTTTACTATAAAGATCAAAGCTAAATTTTCATCCTATCAGATTTCTACTATTCTTGGTAAAAGCTTGCATTTTTCTCTTTTACATACGCTAAATTGGCCTCAGTTATTCAACAGTTCTGGCACATAATTGCAAACGAAAAATGCTCTGGAAATACAAGTTTTCATTAGTAAATTGGAGATGTCATTATCTGAAAGCAGGGGGCAAGAGGGAGGGGAAACTTACCTCTGCCCATTTGGGTTTTAGTCTGGGATTCTTTTAACAAAAGTTAACAGATAGACAAGAAAGTTGATTCACGCATATAGCTCACATGTATACGGGAGATACCCAGGGGATAATGAGCAACCTTCAGAGAGGTGGCTTTGGATTTCAGGATTAAATACCAACCTAACAGAGGCAGGAGAGAGGAGTGCAGCCCTCCTGCTGCTGCTGCTGCTGATGCTGCTGAGTCGCTTCAGTCGTGTCCGACTCTCTGCGACCCCATAGATAGCAGCCTGCCAGGCTCTGCCATCCCTGGGATTCTCCAGGCAAGAGGACTGGAGTGGGGTGCTGTCGCCTTCTTCTGTAGCCCTCTTAGGGGAGAGTAAATGAATTTTAGGACAGATGAATGGACCCTGAGAAGAATAAATGGAAGGTATCTTTGTGACAGAGTTTGTCTGGAGGGACTTGTGACAGCTGAGTTCCTTTTCGAGCCTTTATGGGAGTTAGGGGCAAGAGGAGTTCAGAGAAAGCGTCTCCTGCACGTGCTGATTCCGAGTGCCTGCAGCTCAAGATAATCAATGTAGCGGAGTGGCCTACTGTGGGGTGGCACGTCCTGAGCTCCCTACAGCCGCACTTGAGGGCAGCATGTTCTGCCACCTTTCAGAGTCCAGACTCGCTCTCCACCACGCCTCTAGTGCTGCTGCCTGGGCCGGGAGCTAAGAGCTGCTGAGGAAGCGTTCGCTACATTCAGTGGAGGGATGGGTGGGTGGGAGAAATGGGAGGAAGAGCCTTAGTCCCCTCATTTGTTATGCAGGAAGAATGTTAATACTTTATTTAGCATCCTTATTTTATAAAATGTATTTGTATTTGGAAAACATATTGTATAACTTTTCATAGTTTCAAAAGTTTTCTCAAGTTGTAATAACATAGGACTGTTGCCCTGGTTCCTCCAAACAAGTGCCTGTGTCAAGATGCTTTACAGACTGGGTTATGCTGATCTTCCAAGCTATTTACACTTGCTGTGGGCTTCCCTGGTAGCTCAGCTGGTAGAGTCTGCCTACAATGCAGGAGACCCCAGTTTGATTCTTGGGTTGGGAAGATCCCATGGAAAAAGGATAGGCTACCTGCTCCAGTATTCTTGGGCTTCCCTGGTGGCTCAGACAATAAAGAATCTGCCTGCATTGCGAGAGACCTGGGTTTGATCCTTGGGTTGGAAAGATCCCCTAGAGAAGGGAAAGGCTACCCACTCTAGTGTTTTTGCCTGGAGAATCCAGTGAAGAGAGGAGCCTGGTGGGCTACAGGCCACAGGGTCGCAAAGAGTTGGACGTGACTAAGCGACTAAGCGCACCACAGCACACAAGAGTACTAATATTAGGTGACTTTTCTGTTTTCAGTGATTATTTGTGTCTGTTGTCATTTGATTTCAAAACAATGGCCTTTCAAAATAAAACCCTGACTCTTCCCTTAGAGTTTTGAATTGCAAATCCAGGTGATTTAACCTCTCCAAGGATCGGTTTCCTCACCTGTAGACAGGGATAATAACTGTACCCTTGCTGTAGACTGCCGTGGGAATCACATGCAGGTGAGGTTTTCGGGAGGGAGCCTAATAAAGAAGGCATCAGCAGGCCACTCTTGCCTTAGAGGTGACGGCAGTCACAGCTCCCTGTGTTAGGCATCGGCCCTGCTGTGCTTTCGCTTTCTTCAGGGGAAGGACGGCGTTTTGTTCCTCTCTGCTTCCCCTCCCAACATAGGACCAGTCATGGATGAGGTACTCAACAGATGACTGTTGGAATGAGTGAGGTAGGCAGGTAAATTTCTTTTAAATCAGAAAGTTGTTTTCTAAATGACTAAACTTGAGCTCAGAGAGGTTGCTCCCAACAAGCTTTGAGCAGCTGCTATAAATCAGTCCTTTAGATTATGTCATTTACTCTCCAGGCAGTGTTACCGGAGGTCCCAGGAGGAGAGCCCATCTTTGAATCTCGAGCCCAGAACCATTTCCATTAAACTCTCCTGCCTGTCTCACAAAATACACAAGAATTCTTCTAGGGTCAGTGACTAATGTATAATCATTATAGCATTTGGGAAAAATAACTTTATATGAGTTATAAAACAAATCGATTATCCAAGTTTTATTTGTTTGATCACACAAAAAAAACTATACATGAAAATGTCATACTATTCTAAATACCCTAGGTTTCTGAATTCTGCGGTAAAAAACACAACAGGTAACTGAGTATGAGTGTGATAGAATAAACAACTAAGGAAAGAAGAGTCTGAACAGATACAGAAAGGGTAGGATAAGTGAGCACTTTACAAATGAAAGCAGATGTATGAAATTACAAGCTGTCAGATCAGCAGTGGAGATGAAGATGATAAAGTGGCTCCTCGCATAGATTATAATTATTCATTTTGCCTGGTCCTGTCTCCTTTCTCCGTAATGCTCATGGAACGGGGGAGGGGTGGGAAGCTGCCGCAAGGAATGATGTTTCCCACAGAAGAAGGAGAAAAGGAAGTCTAGGAGCCAAGGGTATTTCTGATCATAAAACATCGTTCTGTGACTTGTATTGTTTCTGGTGAATACAGTTGTTTTCCCATGGAATATTTTTCAACTAACCATTCTGATTAGTAAAAAGGATTCAGTTGCAACCACAGGAAGTTGCAGCTGTAAAGTTTGTTCACAGTCCTGCTGCGGAGGCCATCAGCCTGGCTCCCAAAACCAGTGTCGCCGACGGGCACAGCAGTGACAGCAGTGGCAGATGGGTGGCCGAGGAATGGAGCGGTTTACACAGACCGGCTGGAAAAGGCTGCTTAATAGCTGCGGCCACAGTTAGGCTGATTTGGGGAAAAAAGCCTGAATGTCGGTCTAAGGAACATACGCTTCTCCATGATGATTTTGACACTTTTCCTCCAAGAAAATGCTGCATAGATATCTTTGCTAAATTCCCCGTTACCTTTAGAAAAATAAATAATTTGAAGAAATTATATTCTCTTTAATTTTGAACTGTGTAATATTTATATATACAGAAAATAAATGGAACATATATAAGTCACGAAGTATAATAATCATGGTAAACAATATTTTATGGGAATTTTAAACTGGTCCTTTCCCATTCATAAGATTTTTGCTCCTTATTTCCAAGCAGCGAAGTAGAGACGTTTAAATACAGCCATATAAATGGCAGTAAGCATGCGTGCTCCTCGTTTATGTTGCAGACACACACACACATCTCAGCTCCTTCCGTCCAGCGCTGCCCTGAGGCTGGGGCCCACGCGCTGGATCGTGTTCACGGCCCAGTGTGCAGCTTCGGAGGCCGCTGGGCAACAATCCCTTCTCCCAGCTTCCCTTTATCCAGATCAGCTGAGTTACTGACTTACCTTCTTTGTACCTAAGTTGTTATTTTGTTTCTCTTACTGGTCCAGATACCTGAAACAGGATTGCCTCTCAATTACTTTTTCCCTTCTGTTTAGTGATCTCCAGTAACTACCAGACCTGTCTTGGCCTTCTGATGCATTACCCACTCATCGGAGACGTTCACTCACTGATTCTTAAGGCTCTGTTCCTTCGTGACCCGAAGGTAAGCTTCCCAGGTGGGATGTGCACGTGTTAAGTGGGATGAAAAACTGCCGTCTCCTCATGACTCTAAGGATTCGTAATGTCAGATTTGCCTAACGGCAGATGAGTCACCTGCTGAAAGAATGTGCCTAAGAGTCGCAGGCCAAAACCCCGGTACCTGATGGGCTAGCAGGTCGGCGGGCACACAGAGGACACCGGCCAGGAGTGGGGAGCGCGCTCTGTTGCCACTCAGAAGGGCCTCCTGCCCGCCTGCCCCCTTGGGAACCCAGGACGTGGCTGAGCACCCACGTCTGCTGGGAACCGTACTTGGTGACCATAAGCTTCCCAGCTAACTGGGCCAAAACTGACCCAGGCAGAGCCTTGAGGACCGTGTGAAGACCAAGACATAACACCCATTTTCTAAGAGTTTATAATGTAATGAAATACTAAGTTACTTCATATTATGAATGTATATTTATTTTGTGGGTTAAGAGTAACCTAATAAAGGAAAGATCTAAAGAGTATTTAATACTGACTTCTCTATTTGAAACTTAAGTCACCAAAATTTTCTTTATACTCCAGAGAAAAAGTGGGTTCTTTTACAACTAATGTTATATTTCTTGAAATTAAGAACATTAAGTGATAAAAAAAAAAAAAAAAAAAAAAAACTGTGAATCCTTGATGCTTCAAAGCCAAACAGAAGTACTGAATGGAGCCTGAGAGAGGAAGCGTGGGATGGGAGGCCGCAGGTGCCGGGCCGCGGGTGGTAACCCCACCTTTGCCTCTCTGGCAGGGCGTGCTGGCTGTGTTGCGACCGTCTCTGAGTCAGTCTGTCTGCGGGTCCACTGCCAAGGCTCTGTCTGATCGCTGTGGACCTCGAAGTCCAACGTGATCCTGATTCTGAGATATTTCTGTCCTTGCCTCAGTTGTTGACTTCAACCTTTGAGCATATCTTAAATTTATTTTTTGCTTGGTTTTAAATGTTTTGTTTTTCTTGTGCCTGTATCCATTTTCTCAGAAATGCACAATTTTTATATCATTTCTCCTGCACAGAATTTCATTATGTATCAAAACATAATCCGTCATTTCTCTGATACATAAGGTAGCTTATCTTTTTTCTGGTAAGGTTTAGGAGTCAGACGATGAAAAACATAAAGTCCCATATTTTTTATGTGTATGTAGGCTGTAGAAGTATATATTTTTAATATGAAATAGCCAAGATTAGTAGCATGTCTATAAAAGGAGTAAAGAATAAAGTTGCTGGTCAATGAGGTATCTGAGTTTTGATCTACAGACTTATGGTAAATTCTGTCTGCTCAGCACTGGGAGTTATTAGAGTCATACAGAGTGGGACAAAAATTGCTAAAATAGCCATTTGAATTATCCAGTTGTGTGATTTGTTTGGTTTAATTGAAAGAATTGAATCTGTTATGTAAACCATCCATCTTGTTAAGTTTTTTCCTAGCTAAATATGGTTGTCCTTCATATAAACCATTTACATTTATAGTTTCAGAATTCTGATACTAAATTCATCAATGTTATTAGCAGAATCTGTGATTGTAGAATGCTTTTGATCTCAAGAAGGTCGTAGAGGGACTTTCTCTTGTGGCCCAGTGGATAAGACTGCAGTCCAGTGCAGGGTGTTCGGGTTCAGTCCCTACTCAGGGAACTAGATCCGCAGCTAGGGCCCAGAGCAGCCAAACAAATAAGTAAATAGTTTAAAAAGAGGAAGCTTGTGTGTGTGTGTGTACACACATAGAGAGAGAGAGAGAGAGGGAGAGAGAGAGAATAATGAAACCAGTACTGCAAGCATTAAATTCTTCTGTAAGGTTTAAGAGAAAAAAAATAGCATAAAAAGGTATCTAAAAAACAGTATTCCTCACTTTTACATTCAGGGTCTTACCCAGTAAAAACAAGCAAGGTAAGCGTCCAAAAGTTAGGACCTTAATCTGGTATTTCTGAGACATGAGAAGCTGGGCAGAAGGCAGGAGTCATGTTGAAAAAGCCTTTGAGAACAAGCTCATGGCGCGGTGACATCTGTAAGGGAAAATAGAGACAGCTGCAGCATTTTAAGGGGGTTTCAGATGGCCAGTCAGCGAGGCGGGAGTTTAGCTAAGTGTATGTACTGCTGACCTGCTGCCTTCATCAGTACGTGCAAAACGGTAACAGCATCACTCGGCACTCGTGCTGGTCGGAGGTCTGTTGCGGTGTGCGGTCCTGGGTCTAGCTGGGAGCCTGACCTAGGGATCCCGACACTGGTCCACGTCTTGACTCTCCTACCAAACATGCTGTCATCTGGTGAGATCCACGCGTCCTGAGTCTCGGTCTTCTCTGATGTTGAATTACTTTGCCTCTGATAACCCACCCAAGCAGAGCAGCCTTTGACCATAAAGAACTGACTTCTAATGATATAATAAGATCGAAGACACAAGTGAAAAAAAAAGTTTACATATGTATTCTAAAACTCCCCAAGCAGATATGTAGTTCATGTCAGTTATGAACTCATAGGAGAGGCCATGGACACTTCAGTTCAGTTCAATCGCTCAGTCGTGTCCAACTCCTTGTGACCCCATGAATTGCAGCACGCCAGGCCTCCCTGTCAGAGAAGGCAATGGCAACCCACTCCAGTACTCTTGCCTGGAAAACGCCATGAACAGAAGAACCTCGTGGGCTGCCATCCATGGGGTCGCTAAGAGTCAGACACGACTGAGCATCTTCCCTTTCACTTTTCAGTTTCATGCATTGGAGAAGGAAATGGCAACCCACTCCAGTGTTTTTGCCTGCAGAATCCCAGGGACAGGGGAGCCTGGTGGGCTGCTGCCTATGGGGTTGCACAGAGTTGGACACGACTGGAGCGACTTAGCAGCAGCAGGCCTCCCTGTCCATCACCAACTCCCAGTTCAGTTCAGTTCAGTCGCGCAGTCGTGTCCGACTCTTTGCGACCCCATGAATCGCAGCACGCCAGGCCTCCCTGTCCATCACCAACTCCCAGAGTTTACCCAAACTCATGTACATCGAGTTGGTGATGCCATCTCATCCTCTGTTGTCCCCTTCTCCTCCTGCCCCCAATCTCTCTTGGCATCAGGGTTTTTTCCAATGAGTCAACTCTTCACAGAGGTGGCCAAATTTATTGGAGTTTCAGCTTCAGCATCAGTCCTTCCAATGAAAACCCAGGACTGATCTCCTGGGAGGGAATAAGGAGAAGAGGAAAAGTTGTTGCTAGTACCCCACCCCATCCTCTGAAAATCCAGACATCAGAGTGCTTTAAATGTTTCCTGTGTATTAGCAGCAATGAAACACTGAAATCAGAGTGAATATATCCACACAGGCAGATCTCTGTAAACTAGTGGAAAGAAGAGGTTTGAAGCGCGGGAGTCTGCTCCCCATGTCCCAGCCTCATGAGGCAGTTGTGCTTAGCGCTGCTGACAGACACAGCAAGACAGGAATAAACACACAGCTCCGGCCTCCCTGGTTCCTCGTCAGCCTTCAGAGGAGCGCTCGTTCCCCCGCTGGCCCTCAGGCCCAGTGGAGGCTGCTCACTTGAGGACAGACTGTAGTAGGGCTCGAGACACTGGGTTGTTACTTGTTTTCCATCAGATGTAGGCTTTGCTGGGAAACTACCTCTCATCCTAGCAGACTGAGATGATGGGCCTGGAAACTATAACCACAGGCTCATACTCCTCCACGTCTCCAAGCCTTTTGCCATGCTTGGTTTGGTCCTCACTGCAAGCTCCGAGTCGGGCAGAGTGGGTTATCTCTCCTCTTGCTTTTTCAGTGCAGAGGGATTAAGGCCATGTGGCTTTCCCCAGGCCAAGCTGCCTGCAAGCGTGCAGACCAGCTAGAGCGGTTCCAGGCCCTGCTTCTGCTCACCCCCTCCTGAGAGCCCGAGCATCTGCTCTCCCTTCTCCAGGAAGCCGTTTCAGGCTCAGATAAGCAGGTGTTCTCCCTTTGAGTGCCCTCAGCACCTTAGTTTGGCAATTTGCTTAATTGCTGAATCATAGATAAGCGATTTGCTTGTATCTTTTATCAGTTATCTCTCCTCATGATCCTCTCATTTGATAGCTTTAGCCTTGGTCCTGCAGTGTTGCTCTTAAGAAAAGAATGGTAAATTGAATGCTGACTCTAATCTGGGTGGACTCAATCACCTCGCCTATTTTCACCTCCCTTCACCATATCCACATTCCACAGAAACCATGGTCAGTGGTATATTTGTCAGCTGCCATCTTCATCAAGACAGTGAAGAGACCCTAGAGTTTGAAGTTAAAGGACATCTAGTTCCTTAGTTTGCTATCAGACAGAATTATTTGAAAACCTGTTACTACCCTCAGATACCATGGAACAAAGCAGACACAACAAAGAATCCAGTCAGTTTACTTTACTTGAGGTGAGGTGAGGTGAGGTCGCTCAGTCGTGTCCGACTCTTTGCGACCCCATGGACTGTAACCTACTAGGCTTCTCAGTCCATGGGATTCTCCAGGCAAGAATACTGGAGTGGATTGCCATTTCCTTCTCCAGAGGATCTTCCCAACCCAGGGATCGAACCCGGGTCTCCCGCATTGGAGGCAGACGCTTTTAACCTCTGAGCCACGAGGGACTGTGAGAATTCCAGAACTGCAAAGAACCAAGAGTCTGAGGCACCTCCTCCTCCTGTGTGGGAGCAAAGTGAGGATGAGAGTGGAGCTGAGGGTGTACGCAAGGCCACGCCGCCTGTCAGCAGCAGATCGAGGGGCAGAACCCAGGTTTCTCAGCCTCCTCCCCGCCTGAGAGATGTGCCTTGTATTAGTTTTAAAATGGTAGAGTCTTGACTCAGATGGTAAAGCATCTGTCTACGATGCCGGAGACCCAGGTTCAATAGCTGGGTTGGGAAGATCTCCTGGAGAAGGAAATGGCAATCCACTCCAGTACTGTTGCCTGGAAAATCCCATGGACGGAGGAGCTTGGTAGGTAGGTTACAGTCCATGGGGTTGCAAAGAGTCTGAGCGAATTCACTTCACTTCGGAGTCTTGGTTACTGGCACTGCTCCTCTAGATTCTTCCAGTTATAGTCGCAGGCACTTGCCTGCACCTTAGGAAGTGAAGCGGCCTGTTTGTGAGTGGTCCGGGAACTACTTGTGGGGGTAAGTGTGTGAAGAGACGGGGTTTCAGTGTCTGCAGCGCCCGTCCTCTGTTCGCCTTACATGTGGTTTCTGGACTTGCTTTTCAGACCACACTCTGGATGCTTGGTTTCCTGTCTTTTGTTATGTTAGAATCACTGAGCAGATTTCCAGAAGCAATCCACTAAATGAAGTAGGGGGATGGAAGGAGGGCAGTCTGAAAAATATGAAGGGATTAAAAAACATTGTTCTAACTAGTTGTTCAAATTCCAAAAAAAATTTAAAAACCCAATTAGAAACAAAAGTCATAGAGAATGTGAACATATTGTGTTCCTTAAATAACCAGATGTTCTCTCCTTCCTGAAGGCAGTAAGGGCTCGGAATAAAAGGTTTAAAACTATTGTTTTAAGTTAACTGTGAATTTTGCAAATCTGCTTTTACCCTTCAGCAAATAAAATTCTAATATGGAAACATAAGCAAAGTAATTTTCATTTTTCGGTCCTCTCTTATTTGTGCTGTATGTTGAGTGCTAACCTTATCACAAAGACTTATTACAAATGAGAAACAGTACATTGATTAACACTACAGATAGTTCAGTAAGAATTTGACAGCCACCATTTGAAGACTACAATATTGTCAAAAAATTATTTCCGGTAACTTTGCAAGCATCTCTTTTAGCAGTGACTGTTACTGTTTATGGGAGAAAACTGCTAGAAATAAGATAACTTGATTCTGTAGTCATTCTTGTACACAAAAACTTCCTATGAAGCATAGTGTACAGTGTTCTTGTGCTTGGCAGGTTCTGATTTGGCTTTTCTTTGGATTTATGTTAGACTTTGCTTTTTTAAATTATAAAATCCAAATACTCAGATTTTATGCCAGTAATAGATTTCTATTTTTTTAATTCCAAAACCCTCACTGTACATGCAACTTTTTTTAATGTCATTTTACTAAAATGTCATATATCAGAATTAAAATGATAAGGAGATTCAACTCTGGTGATGATGCCAGAAGATGCTTCACTCTGGCCATGCCATTACAATGTCTTCTTCTCTGAATGGGAAAGGACCTAAAACCACACACACTGATCCTTGAGAGTGCACATTGTCCGTTTATCTACTTTTCCTGATGTTCTTGTTGAAGGTTCTATTCAGATTTCCCAGGATACTTTTTGTGTGATTTTTTTATAGAAAGAATGCATTACTTCTGGTTTCATCATCCTTTTTTCCCCTCTAAGAGCTGAAGTGGTTCCCTGAAATCTTTCTTGAAGAGTCATATTTCTGTGTGTTTGCCCTCTTAGTGACCAAAAGCAGGTGTTTTTTTTTTTGTATCTACACATGACTCTATATGGCTCTTTTTATCACTAGATTTTAACCAGCTGAATGTTTATTGTAATTAATATTTAGGCATTGGTGATTCCTCAGTTATGTTTTCACATTCAGTCAGAAATATAGACTTTTTGAGATAGACTAACCTTAACAAACTCAAATTTCACTTCTGAGTAAATAGTGGTTTTCAAAAATCTATAAAAGAGTAATCAAAATCTCTTTATTGAACCAGTATTTGAAGTTTGTTATTTATTATGTTCAGACATTTCATAAAGCAGAATTATGTGTTCCTCAAAACTTACTAAGGGTTTCCTGGGGCCTTTAATTCTGGATTCGTCTCATAAAAGTATTTTGAGTTTGTTATTCAGCAGATCTTTCCTGTGCGTGACCCTGCACTGGCACTGTTCAGCTGCTGCTGATGTTAAAGGTGGACTGAAAAAAGAAGAAAAAATGGCCCTTACCATAAGGAACAAGCAAAGAGAAAGAACTCAGCTCGTCACGTGTTCCAAAAGATGCGGATAGGATGTCATCCTTAAAGTGAGAAGGGAGGGAGAATCTGATCTCAATGAAGACCTCCATGGGTTGGTCTAAAGGCTCTCTCTCAGGAGGCACCATTTCAGGTGAGAACTGTTGGAGGAGAAGGAACTAGCCAGCCAGAGAGTCGGGAAAGGAGCCTCCAAGAAAGGGAACAGCAAACACATACTCCAAGGGAGGAAGGAGCTTGGAATGTTAGTGGAACCAGAAGACCAGAAAACTGCCTGGAGCCCTGCTTGAGACACGGAGGGCCCACGAGGCTGCGTGAGGTCGTGGTTTGAAGCTCCAGAAAGATGCTGGATTCTTGATAGCTCTGCCTGATGGTTAGGACATCTTATCATAAACGACTCTTGCTCTCAGGCAGAAGTGCCAAAAACTCTTCTTAAAGGAGCTCCTCACTCCCTGGTAAAACACATTCATTTATTCAGACCTCCAGGAAAACACACCCATTTATTCAAACCCCTAGACTGAAAAGGCAAAATGATAGGATACTGAAAGAGGAACACCCCAGGTCAGTAGGTGCCCAATATGCTACTGGAGATCAGTGGAGAAATAACTCCAGACAGAATGAAGGGATGGAGCCAAAGCAAAAACAATACCCAGTTGTGGATGTGACTGGTGATAGAACCAAGGTCCGATGGTGTAAAGAGCAGTATTGCATAGGAACCTGGAATGTCAGGTCCATGAATCAAGGCAAATTGGAAGTAGTCAAACAAAAGATGGCAAGAGTAAAGTCGACATTCTAGGAATCAGCGAACTAAAATGGACTGGAATGGGTGAATTTAACTCAGATGACCATTATATCTACTACTGCAGGCAGGAATCCCTCAGAAGAAATGGAGTAGCCATCATGGTCAACAAAAGAGTCCAAAATGCAGTACTTGGATGCGATCTCAAAAATGACAGAATGATCTCTGATCATTTCCAAGGCAAACCATTCAATATCACGGTAAGTCTATGCCCCAACCAGTAATGCTGAAGAAGCTGGAGTGAACAGTTCTATGAAGATGTACAAGACTTCTTAGAACTAACACCCAAAAAAGATGTCCTTTTCATGATAGGGGACTGGACTGCAAAAGTAGGAAGTCAAGAAACACCTGGAGTAACAGGCAAATTTGGCCTTGGAATGCAGAATGAAGCAGGGCAAAGAGTTTTGCCAAGAGAACGCACTGTTCATAGCAAATACCCTCTTTCAACAAAACAAGAGAAGACTCTACACATGGACATCACAAGATGGTCAACACCAAAATCACATTGATTATATTCTTTGAGCCAAATATGGAGAGGACCTATACAGTCAACAAAAACAAAACCGAGAGCTGACTGTGGCTCAGATCATGAACTCCTTATTACCAAATTCAAACTGAAATTGAAGAAAGTAGGGAAAACTGCTAGACCATTCAGGTATGACCTAAATCAAATCCCTTATGATTATACAGTGGAAGTGAGAAATAGATTTAAGGGCCTAGATCTGATAGATAGAGTGCCTGATGAACTATGGACAGAGGTTCGTGACATTGTACAGGAGACAGGGATCAAGACCATCCCCATGGAAAAGAAATGCAAAAAAGCAAAATGGCTGTCTGGGGAGGCCTTACAAATAGCTGTGAAAAGAAGAGAAGCAAAAAGCAAAGGAGAAAAGGAAAGATATAAGCATTTGAATACAGAGTTCCAAAGAATAGCAAGAAGAGATAAGAAACCCTTCCTCAGCAATCAATGCAAAGAAAAATAGAGGAAAACAACAGAATGGGAAAGACTGGAGATCTCTTCAAGAAAATTAGAGACAGCAAGGGAACATTTTGTGCAAAAATGGGCTCGATAGAGGACAGAAATGGTATGGACCTAACAGAAGCAGAAGATATAATGAAGACGTGGCAAGAATACACAGAAGAACTGTATGAAAAAGATCTTCACGACCCAGATAATCACGATGGTGTGATCACTCATCTAGAGCCAGACATCCTGGAATGTGAAGTCAAGTGGGCCTTAGAAAGCATCACTACGAACAAAGCTAGTGGAGGTGATGGAATTCCAGTAGAGCTATTTCAAATCCTTAAAGATGATGCTGTGAAAGTGCTGCACTCAATATGCCAGAAAATTTGGAAAACTCAGCAGTGGCCACAGGACTGGAAAAGGTCAGTTTTCATTCTAATTCCAAAGAAAGGCTATGCCAAAGAATGCTCAAACTACCGCACAATTGTACTCATCTCACATGCTGGTAAAGTAATGCTCCAAATTCTGCAAGCCAGGCTTCAGCAATACGTGAACCATGAACTTCCCAGATGTTCAAGCTGATTTCATGGGAAATAGATGTGGAAACAGTGTCAGACTTTATTTTGGGGGGGCTCTAAAATCACTGTAGATGGTGACTGCAGCCATGAAATTAAAAGATGCTTACTCCTTGGAAGGAAAGTTATGACCAACCTAGATAACATGTTAAAAAGCAGAGACATTACTTTGCTGACTAAGGTCCGTCTAGTCAAGGCTATGGTTTTTCCTGTAGTCATGTATATATGTGAGAGTTGGACTGTGAAGAAAGCTGAGCGCCGAAGAATTGATGCTTTTGAACTGTGGTGTTGGAGAAGACTCTTGTGAGTCCCTTGGACTGCAAGGAGATCCAACCAGCTCATTCTAAAGGAGATCAGTCCTGGGTGCTCTTTGGAAGGACTGATGCTAAAGCTGAAACTCCAATACTTTGGCCACTTCATGGGAAGAGTTGATTCATTGGAAAAAACCCTGATGCTGGGAGGGATTGGGGGCAGGAGGAGAAGGGGACGATAGAGGATGAGTTGGATGGCATCACTGACTCGATGGACATGAGTTTAGGTGAATTCCGGGAGTTGGTGACGGACAGGGAGGCCTGGCGGGCTTCGATTCATGGGGTCTCAAAGAGTCAGACACGACTCAGGGACTGAACTGAACTAGACTGTCACATGAGTGTGGCCAGTAGATTCCTGTTTGATTAAAGAAGAGTGAAGGAAGCCTCTGAACACTTTTAGTCATACACATATTATTGTTATCTCTTGAAAAACTGCCTTGACTGCCTTCTGTATGCCACCAGTCTCAGAGGCAGTTTTGCTTCCGTTTACGTCAGCATTGTGCTCACCGAGTAGTGTTAAGGGAACTAGCCCCGTCTTTCTCACAGGGGCAGGGGCCAGGTCTCCAGTGGCGTTAATCCCGGGTCAGCCTCTGAAGGAGTCTCAGAATCCAGGTTCCGCCTCTGTCACTGTCTGCTGCCTTTATGGGCAGGTCACCCTTTGCTTGGACAAACAGGCTGCGTCACATAATTTTAAGGGACACTTTTGATAAGTTTTAGTAAGATGCATTTCACCTCAGCAGATCCTCCCTCTTTGAAAAGAAAAAAAAAGAAACTCTCTGTATAGAGGATGAGCGCTGGTCCGTGTGATTGGGACACAGTCCATTACAGGTGTGAAGAACTGATTTGAAAGGTCAAATGAATGAGCATGTTGTACAAAGAACAGTTGATTGAGTCTTACACAGTCAAAAAAATCTTCCATGTGAGCTTTGAACAATTTTCTTGGGACGTTATTCCATCTTAAGAAAACAGTGTAAACAGAGTTCCTGAGAAGGACTGAAGCAAGTAGCCAGGCCAGGCCTGGCAGCTCTCCAGCTACAGTCATTTATGGACCCCTCAGGGACCTCCTGTCCACACATATATATTAGCAGACACTAATTTTTTTATTAAAGTATAATTGATTTGCAATATCATGTTAGTACCAGGTGTATGGCCCAGTGACTTGGTTGTACATTTATATATGTGTGTCATATATATTCCTTTTCAGATTCTTTTCCTTTATAAGTAAGTAAGTAAAGTCACTCAGTCGTGTCCGACTCTTTGTGACCCCATGGACTGCAGCCCATCAGGCTCCTCAGTCCATGAGATTCTCCAAGCAAGAATACTGGAGTGGGTTGCCATTTCCTTCTCCAGGGGATCTTCCCGACCCAGGGATCGAACCCGGGTCTCCCGCATTGGAGGCAGATGCTTAACCTCTGAGCCAAAAATATTGAGTATAGTTCTCTGTGCTACACTCAGTCTTGGTTATCTATTTTATATTTAGTACTGAGCATATGTTAATCCCAACCTGCTAATTTAACCCTCTGCACAATTGTACTCATCTCACATTCTAGCAAAGTAATATTCAAACTTCTCCAAGTTAGGCTTCAACAGTATGTGAACCGAGAACTTCCAAATGTTCAAGCTGGATTGAGAAAAGGCAGAGGAACCAGAAATCAAATTGCCAACATCCATTGGATCATAGAAAAAGCAAGAAAGTTCCAGAAAAACACCTCCTTCTGCTTCATTGACTATACTAAAACCTTTGACTGTGTGGATCACAACAAACTATAGAAAATTCTTAAAGAGATGGGAATACCAGACCACCTTACCTGCCTCCTGAGAAATCTGTATGCACGTCAAGAAGCAACAGTTAGAACCAGATACGGAACAATGGACTGGTTCCAAATTGGGAAAGGAATATGTCAAGGCTGTATATTGTCACCCTGCTTATTTAACTTCTATGCAGAGTACATCATGAGAAACCCTGGGCTGGAAGAAGCACAAGTTGGAATCAAGATTGCCAGGAGAAGTATCAATAACCTTAGATATGCAGATGATACCACCCTTATGGCAGAAAGCAAAGAAGAACTGAAGAGCGTCTTGATGAGAGTGAAAAAGCTGGCTTAAAGCTCAGCATTCAAAAAACGAAGATCATGGCATCCAGTCCTATCATTTCATGGCAAATAGATGGGGAAACAATCAAAATAGACTTTATATTTTTGGGCTCCAAAATCACTGCAGATGGTGACTGCAGCTTGGAAGAAAACCTATGACAAAGCTAGACAGCATATTAAAAAGCAGAGCCATTAATTTGCTGACAAAGTTCTGTCTACTCCGAGCTATGGTTTTTCCAGTAGTCATGTATGGATGTGAGAGTTGGTCTATAAAGAAAGCTGAGCACTGAAGAATTGGTGTTTTTGAACTGTGGTGTTACAGAAGACTCTTGAGATCCCTTGGACTGCAAGAATATCCAACCAGTCCATCCTAAAGGAGATCAGTCCTGAATATTCATTGGAAGGACAAATGCTGAAGCTAAAACTCCAATACTTTGGCCACTTGATGTGAAGAGCTGACCCACTTGAAAAGACCCTGATGCTGGGAAAGATTGAAGGCAGGAGGAGAAGTGGGTGACAGAGGATGAAATGGTTGGATGGCATCACCGACTCGATGGACATGTGTTTGAGCAAGCTCTGGGAGTTGGTGATGGACAGGAGGCCTGGCGTGCTGCAGTCCATGGGGTCGCAGAGTTGGACACGACTGAGCGGCTGAACTGAACAACTCCTCGTCCCTTTCCCCTTTGGTAACCACAGGTTTGTTTTCTATGTCTGTGAGTCTCTGCTTTGGAAGTAAGTTCATTTGTATAAGTTTTACATTCCACATATCAGCAATATCGTGTTTGTCTTTCTGTGTCTTAGCTCATGCAGTGTGGTCATCTGTGGGTCCATCCATGGTGCTGCAAGGGGCCTATTTCCGTCTTTTTATGGCTGAGTGTTATTCTGTAGTATATGTGTTCTGCAACTTCTTTATCGATTTCCTCTTTGAACAAGTTGTTTCCTTGATGTCTTGATTCTTATACAGAGTACTGCTGTGGACATTGGAGTACATGTTTCTTTTCAGATTACAGCTTTCTCCGAATGTATGCCCAGGAGTGGGATTGCTGAATCACACGGTAGCTCTATTTTTAGTTTTTTAAGGAACCTTCCTGCTGTTTTCTATAGTAGATATACCAATTTACATTCCCACCAACAATGTGGAAGAATTCCTTTTTCTCTGTACTCTCTCCAGAGTTTATTATTTGTAGACTTTTTGATGATGCTGTTCTGACCCATGTAAGGTGATGCCTCCTTGGAGTTTTGATACCCATTCCTCTGACATTTAGCAGTGCTGAGCAGCTTTTTGGGTGCGTCTTGGCTCTCTGGGTGCCTTCTTTGGAGAAATGCTTAGATCTGCCCATTTGCTGATCAAGCTGTTAGTCTTTTGATGCTGAGCTCTGTGAGCGGTTTGTATATTTTGGAGATTGATTCCTTACACGTTGCATAGTTTGCAAGTATTTTCTTTCATTCTGTAGGTTGTCGTTTATTTCGTTTGTGGTTCCCTTTGCTATGCAAAAGCTTTTAAGTTTAATTAGGTTCTGTCGGTTTATTTTTGTTCTTCTTTCCATTACTCTAGGAGATGGATCCAAAACGTATTGCTGTAGTTTACATCAAACAGTGTTCTTTCTATGTTCTCCCCTAGGAGTCTTATAGTATCCAGTCTTACCTTTAGGTCTTTAATCCATTTTGAGTTTATTTTCGTGCATTGAGAATGTCCTAATTTCACTTATTTTTACAGGTAGTCTAGTTTTCCAAGCACCACTTATTGAAGAGACTGTCTTTTCTCTATTGTCTATTCTTGTCTCCTTTGTCATAGATTAGTTGACCTAGGTATCTGGGTTTATCTCTGGACTTTATGTCCTATTCCACTGATATGTATTTGGTTTTGTGCCAGTACCATGCTGTTTTGCTTATTGCAGCTTTGTCATATGGTCGGAACCTGATTCCTCCAGCTCCATTTTCTTTCTCAAGATTGCTCTGGGTGTTTGAGGGTTTTTGTTTCCGTAACGAATTTTAAAATTTGGGGTTATAGTTCTGTGACAAATGCCATTGGTGATTTGGTTGGGATTGCATTGAGTCTGTAGATTGCACTGGGTGGTACGGTCATTTGGGAAAGGTTGACTCTTACAGTCCTAGCATTGGTGTAAATTTGGGGTCATAGTTCTGTGACAAATGCCGTTGGTGATTTGGTTGGGATTGCATTGAGTCTGTAGATTGCACTGGGTGGTACGGTCGTTTGGGAAAGGTTGACTCTTACGGTCCCAGCATCGGCATATCTTTCCATCTGTTTCTCTCACACCTGACTTCTTCCATCAGTGTCTTACAGTCTTCTGCCCCCTTAAGGAGGTTTACTCCTTAATGTTTTATTCTTTTTGATGTGATGGTAAGTGGGATTGTTTCGTAGCCTCTGGTTTTGATCGTTCCTTGTTAGTGTACAAAAACGCAGCATGATTCTCTGCCTGCAGCTTCACCAGATTCATCAATGAGCTCGTGGCGTTCTGGTAGAGTCTGTAGGATTTTCTTTGTACAATATTATATCGTCTGCACACAGTGACAGTCTTACTTGTCTTCCCATTTGGATTCCTTTTTTTTTCTCTTATTGCTGTGGCTAGCAGCAATAAGAGAATCTGCAGCTTCTAAAATTAGGTTGAATAAAAGTGGCAAACTGGACGTCCTTGCCTGGTTCTGATCTTAGAGGAAGTGCTTTCAGCCGTGCACCATTGAGTGTGACGTTGCCCGTGAGTTTGTCATACATGGTTTTCATTATGTTGATGTAGGTTCCCACTGGGCACACTTCTTGGAGACTTTTTATCATAAATGTTGAAATTTTATCAATAACTTTTTCTGTATCTATTAAGATCACCATATGGTTCTTATTCTTGAGTTTGTTAATACTGTTATCATGCTAATTGATTTGTAGATATTGAAAAATCCTTGCATTTCTGGGGTAAATCCCACCTAATCATGGTGTGTATCATCCTTTTAATGTATTGTTAATTGAATTGCTAGTATTCTGTTGAGAATTTTTACATCTATGTTCATCAGTGGAATTGGTCTGTAGTTTTCTTTTTTCATGGAATCTTCAGGCACTAATTTTTTAAAATACATCACCTGTGTAGGATATCCTATTTGGTAGTAGTTTATTAGGCATTAATTTATATAATGTTTCAACTTCTGTGCTGTTATTTAACATAAGTAAATGTTTGTGTTTAAGGAAAAAGTTGATGTGAAAAGTACTTTTTCCCAGTGATTTTTGCAAGATTTATTGGCTAAATTAGTGGCTTGTCATAACATTTGCTCAAAATAAGCAACATGTTTATATCTTTAAAGTCACTCTTGAAAAGTTCAGATTTTTTTTTATTGTGGGTAGCCAAAGAGAGCTGTGAAACTCTTGGGTGAAGAGTGCTCTGGATCTTTTAGAGAAAGAGTTTCTTTACTGAAACCAATTATCATGGTGATTTATTTTTTCTCTAATAAGCAAAGAAGTGACTAAAGTCCATGGTCAGTTCTGTTCTCATTAACACAGGAAACAAAATCTATAAACCAGTTCTCTGCTTTATAGTTGCTGTTTTACAAGTAAAGGCAAAATCTTGGCTTCTACAGAGACATATTTATTTTATAAATAAATATTTATAAACCTCCTTAGTAGCTTTCAAAGCTGTTAATCCTATGCACGTCAGCTTGGAAAGGCAGTGAGGCCGCGAACGTACAGTGCGAACATGTTACAGCAGATTGCAGAGAGGTGTCTGTGCCCTGCCCCACGGGCAAGGGGCAGTGGCCGCCCCGCCTCACCGCTGACCTGCCCTCACACAGTCAGAGAGAGCACATTGTGCAGCCTTAGGTCAGATTCTGGGTGGACTGGCAAGACTATAACTAGCCTGTAATCTCTAGAGGTCGTTTCCAGTTCTAAGTGCAGAGAGCCTAGCTAATCACTTATTTTTCTTCTTGTATATTAAGTGCCTTGTTCAGAAAGAAAAGGTGCTACTTTGAGTTCTTTGTCATCCTAATGTTATAGTTGAAATAAATTGAAAGTTATAAATCACAAATCATAACAAAAGGACACAATAGAAATTACAACTGACACGAGCAAAAAAGAGCACAATTCTTTTTAATCTAAATAGTTGCGACCACAGCAAATATGCCGTTTACTCCTTAAGTACATTAACAGTAAACATCTTACTGGGCTTCCCCTAACGCCCCAGCGGTAAAAACTCCTGCAGCGCAGGAGGCGTGGGCTTGATCCCTGGGCCACGAAAACCTCCTGAAGGAGGAAATGGACGCCTACTCCAGTCGTCTTGCCTGGAATTTCTCATGGACAGAGGAGCCTGGCAGGCTGTAGTCCAAGGGGTCACAAAGAGTTAGACACAGGTGAGCACACAGATATCTTATAGCTGATTTAAAGCGTTAAATGTATTGATTTTATAGAAGTCAATACACTCAAGTATTAACTGCATAATCATAATTGATTTACTGTTCTATTTAAATAATTTAAACAGAAATCCAAAACAAAACCACAAAATATTTTATCATGGGGAGCTTTTCAATTTATTTTTCCCAGTTCAAGCACTTCCATGGCTCCATCCTGGGAAATGAGTTGGTTTCTGTGCTGCTCGCATGACCTGGAGCGGCACCCCCGCCCACCCATGCCAGAACCCCTGCTCCCAGGCCCCGGCGGAGGCCTGGGGCCTGTGGGGGGCCCGACTGCATTTGCCTGTGAACGAGGCTCTCACGTGTCCTGAGTAACTGTTGCTCAGTGTCTTCCTGTGATTTGGAATGCTCCTTAATTTTCTTGGGTGTTTTTCCACGTTTTGAAGAGGAGCCTCTGGTTCATTTCTCTCCATTGTTTCCTTCTCCACAATGCTACTTTTATAAATTCAGCCAGAACTGCCAAGCTTCCACTGTGTGCCAGTGATATCCAAAGTTCCAGAATTCCCCGGATGTCTTGGTTGAAACCCATAAGGAAGGATGAACAGGCAGTGTGGCCAGTGAAAGGTATAAAACCCACTTGCCTGGTTCCCCACCCTCCTGTGAGTCCTCACTGAGACACGTGTCCCGTCGGCGAGCCCTGGGCCTGTCGCCCGCAGACCGCCTGTGCCTCCTCCTGACGGCCCCGCACCCCAATCACGGCAGTCATCACCTTCTGTCACAGTCGATAATCCACTTACCTGTCATGCTCCTCTGTAAAGGTTTTCCTGTCTTCCTCTGACAGTACATCACCTCCATGAAGGCAGTGCTTTTAGTCTGCTTTGTATTCTTACCAAAACACTGACAGTAATAACAGAAGAGAAGAAGGAGGGAAGGGTGACTGAGGAGAAACTGCGGTCTCCATCACAGTGATGTTTAGCAGGCGCTGGCTGCCTTCTGTGCCTGGTGCTGCGGATGCAGTGAGTCGGGGAGACAGCACAGAGGCCGCGGGTAACGGTGGATCTTCACAGGTACGCCATACAGGCACCGCCAGGAGCCTGCGCACAGGCAGACCCCCCACCCGCAACGGGAACAGTCTGCCGAAGGGTCCGGAAGTCTCTGTCTGTAACTGTTCTCAAATCGCCCAGTCTCAGATGAAACTTGAAGAAATAAACATGAGATTGAGAGGAAAGCTGCTGCCCACCCTGAAAGCCACACACGGGCTGAGAACCAGCACTTTGGGGAACGAGTGCGTGTGCGCACAGTGCCTACAATACAGGAGCATCGGGGGAGCCCAGGAAGAATGGAGCCGAGCTTCTGTTTATTCGCAGCTTTCTGCAAAAGAAATGGAAACCGAGCGTTAGCAGCGTGGCCTTCAGACAGCCCTGGTGTCCCTGATCTCCCATCACCTGTCGGGCCTCGTGAGGGGGAGCCTCCCCACAAGGGCGCGGTGTGCCGCCTGCCTGCTATTCGTGTGCTTGTGCCCAGCTATGGGGCCATGCAGATGACAGGCTCTTAGTGCCGTATTTATTCCAGTGTTAAAAAGATGCCGGGCCATGAACATCTGTTGTGGGTTTGCCCCGTATCTTCTGCTAGTAACAGTTGCCCAACATAACTTCTGTTTGAAAAACCTACTTCAAAATTGCTTACCTCTAATGTGATGACAGGTAACTGTCAGTATTAAGGTACCGTGCAAATATTTTTGAATAAACAATTTGTCTCTTCAAGGTAATGATGACATTTTAATAATGATTGAAAATAAAGAGCTTTTTCAAAGAAGTTGGTGCTATTGGAAGGACAGTTTGAAACTGTATTTGGAAGTTTCATCTATTTGTGATGTTCTGGCCAAAAACAGTTTTAAACGCATCACTTATTTACATCTCTCAAACTACACTAAAAGGTATGGAAACAGGATTTTCTAACTTGCTTTCGAATCTTCTAAATGAAGAGATAAAGTCAGGTTTGAACCCGTTTTTTTTTAAATAGAGAAATGTGACATCTTCCAAATAAATTTTAAGAAGAGCTGAATGGGGCTTTCCTGGTGGCTCAGTGGCGAGGAATCTGCTTGCCAGTGTAGGAGACCGTTTCAGTCCTTGACCCAGGAGGGCCCCACGTGCCCTGGAGCTGCCCAGCGCATGCGCCATAGGTGCCGAGCCTGCACCCTGGAACCAGGAGCTGCGCTGCTGAGGCCGCGCACGGCAAGAGAAGCCCCTCCAGTGAGGAGCCTGCACGCCCGCAACGGGAGAGCAGCCCCACGCGCCTCAGCGGGAGGGAAAGCCCATGCAGCAGCGGAGACCAGCACAGCCGGAAATAAGATTAAAGAAAAACGGGAGCTGGGTGACGACTAATGCTAGGTGTCGACTTGACTGGGATGCAGAGATAGCTGGTCAGACACCCTTTCTGTGTCTGTGAGGCTGTTCTGGAAGTGCTGAGCCCTGGATCACTAGACCAGGCCAAGAAGATTCTCCCCCACAGTGCACACAGGCGCGTGCAGGCCCTTGGGGGCTCCAGGAGAAGAAAACGCTGGAAGGGCATCCTTGAGCTGGGGCGCCCTTCTCCTGCCCGCACACCCGAGCGCCTGGTCCGTGGCCCTCGGCGTCTGACCCACCATCGCTCCCTCTCCAGCCTCCCCCGTGACCCTCTCCCTGCTTACTTGTCCCCCTTCTTAGACCTTGGAGCCTGGGCTGCATTACACCACTGGTGTTGCTGGTTCTGAAGTTTCCCAGTGGTCAATTTCAGCATATTTTACCTTCATAATCACATGAGTCAGTAATAAAATCTTCTCTTCTATATCTATGTGTATCCTATGGTTCTTTTCCTCTGGAGTGCCCTGACTAATACAAGCTGGTTAATATTAAAGAAGACAGAAGTTTTAGTAGCCAGATTTTAACAAAACCCTTGGCATCATTGATGAGCACCAAAATAATCACCATACTTTAGCAAGGCACCAATGACCTTCCTTCATTCAGACCTGTATCTCTTTGTGAGGTAGCTTTCTCTGGAGTGTCAAAAACTGACTGTTGCAAAGCATTTAACCAAGTAAAGAAGCTTGGTCAATCACTTTGCTACCATTGCATATAGATTTTTAGGAAGAGCAAAAAAAATAAATATGCTATTATAAAACTAATTTAAATATAGTGTATTTTATCTCATTTGGAAACTTGTGCATATATTTTCTAATGTACATAATAGATTACTGCAAGTGGTATATGCATATGAGTTGTGAATAGACAGACAGTGTTACATGTCAAGCCCCCTGATTTTAGGTAGCAAAGGCATAATCAAAGTTGAGAGACCCCTGCTTTAGACAGGTGTCTCCAGAAAGCAGATCCAGTTGATCCTGACGCCTGGCCAATTGAGAGAGCAGGACTGGTCTGGGCACACAGGTCTGGGCTCCCCCGTGTGTCCTTGAGCAGGGCCGCTTGGCAGAACGCAGGCCTGCCCCTTGTCCTGTGAATGAAGGCACCCTCCTACGTCCCTCTAGTTAACCTGATGCTTTGCTGAATTCTGCACCGTTGAATGCCACTGACAAGCGGCCTGCCCCCGCCTGGTACTCTTGCTTTTTCTCGTAACTTGCATTCATCATGCACTTTTTCTAGGTGATAGCTGCTGATGGAAAAGGAATTCCATTCAGTTACAGGAACGCTGTGTATCGTGTAATTTCTTTAGAGGTTACTGGGACTCGGGACCATGTAATTACACCCACGTCTGCTCCTGAGGCCGGGGGAGGGGGGAGGGGGGATGAAATGCCCGGGCCACTCATAGCCCCGCGGTGTAGCCGACCCAGTGCCCGCGGTCCCCTCTGCCACCTCGCCCGCCTCGCGGGTTTCTGGGACGGACTCTCACCATTCCCACACTCCCCATTTCCGTTTCTTCCTGAGGGGAGCTTGTTTCCTTGAATCTTCGTTTGTTCATGGTCTAAATACTGAGTTGGAAAATTGGTCTGTTGTTAATTGGCTTACCAAATCTGGCCTCTAGGTTCAGAAAGTATTAAACCCAGTGAGATGGACGGGGAAAGTATATAAAAATAATAATAATTACTGTTCTATAGTGAGATTGACCTTTGTTTTCTTTCATCAACCATACTTCAGCAGCGGCTGCCACCCAAGTGGGGGACGATAACGTAGGATGAAAGTAAAGCCGTCAGGAGCGCCGGCTCATGGGCGAGACACCGAGGGCAGGGGGCAGCGCACACACGGACGTCGATGAGTGAGAACCAAGGAGCAGAAGGAAGAAGTCACGGGGACAGCTTTCCTTCTCGACGCTGCTTTTTGAGAGTGCCATGCATACCTGCCTCGGTGGTCACGCTGCTTCGTTGTTGGAGCATGTCAGTTAAGTCGCAGCGTGTTAGTTAGTTCCCATGACAAACGAGCCCGTGTTCCTGTGCTTCAGCACAGTAGGCTTGTGTTAGTTCCCGTGACAGGCGAGCCTGTGTTCCCATGCTTCAGCACAGTAGGCTTGTGTTAGTTCCCGTGACAGGCGAGCCCGTGTTCCCGTGCTTCAGCACAGTAGGCTTGTAGCTTTCACACAGCAGTAATCCACTTTAGGGCAGGGGCGAGGCTATCTCAGGATCACCCAGTTCTCGGGGCATCTGCCAGCTCTGCTGTTTTCAGCTTTGGCCTTCCAGGGTTGTCCAGCACATTTGCCTGCTCAGCACAGCCGAACTGCCGGCAGCAGGCTGTAGTGAAGAGCACGTGGCACTCTGCCCGGCGCCGAGCAAGGAGGACGGGCGGCCCGCGCCCGGAAGATCCCCGTGATGCTTCAGACCACGTGACGGCTTTCAGGGAGAGACTTTAAAGACAGGGTGAGGCTGGGCGGCAGGGTGTGGGGTCATCTTATGCACAGTTCTCAGATTGACTGGCGTTAAGGCGAGGTTTCAAGCAGCACCAACCTTCCGGTTTCAGCCAGCCTAGAGTCTGCGTGCTTATGGTCAGTGTTCCCCTGGAGGAGCTCTGCCTCCTGTGAAAGCAACTTAGACACGTGTGCCAGGCTTGCATTTGCGTCTTTCCGGAGCTGTAGGCCCCCCGACTCTGCTGTTGTTGCCAGTTCTCCACCCTAAGGGCTGCTCTTTGTTTTACGTCGTCACATTCCGTCATTTGCTCTTTGCGTCAGCCTTTGAGCCTCAAGGCTGGCCTGGGAGATTAGAGACCGTTGCTTCCAAGGTCAGGGGCATGGATCCCTTGAGCATAGAACACCACTGTATGTGGTCTCAGTTCCACCTCTTCTCTGCTGCTCCTCAGTCCTGAGAGCAGGTTTAGGGAAAGAAAGGGAGCACAGCTTTGGGTAGAGAGGCTAATCAAAAAATCGGCAGAGGAACTCAGTTTCAGGGGACATGGTCTCTAGAGCTTTTTCCCAGACGTTGGCCATCTTAGCTCTTTTGAGAGCCCTCGGGTTTCTCCTCTGCAGGGCTGCTTTAAAGCGTGATGAGGAGAGAGGAGTGGGCGCTGTTGCGCGGGACAGCAAGCCCTGCACCTCACCATCCTCGAGGCACAGGTGGCGTTGGTAGTGATTTGATTCTTTCTGGCCTTTTTGGGGGGCTTCCTGGGTGGTACTAGTGGTAAAGAACCTGCCTGCTGATGCATATTAGATGGAGATGCAGGTTCCCTGTCCCTGGGTGGGGAAGATCCCCTGGAGGAGGGCATGGCAGCCCACTCCAGTATTCCTGCCCGGGGAATCCCATGCACAGAGGAGCCTGGGGGGCTACAGTCCACGGGGCCACAAAGAGTTGGACATGACTGAAGCAATTCAGCACCATGCATGACCTTTTCTTGAAGTTCCTCTTGTGATAGAAGTGCTGATTCACCACTCTCCTTTCTCACTACAACAGCCGAAATAGTACTTCAGATTATTGCACTTAAACGCTGTGTGATGCCTACTTGGTTTGAGCTGTCTTTGTGGGAACAGCACCAAAGTAAGAAAATTTGCAGAAAGCAGAAAAATGTCAGGAATGCTTAGAGTTGTTTTTCATGAACTCAGGAAAGAGGTAAACCCTTTACCCTTATTTTTCTAGCCAGTATCTGAAGAAATCCTGTCAGATTTTCTCATAAAGGTTCTAACTTAATGTATCTGTTTTACATTCCACTAAAGAGGACCCACTGACAAGAGTGTCAGCTATTAAGTTGAGATCCAACTACTTAATTTACTTAATTGGTAACATCTTATTAAAGTTCTCTGAACATCCTTCCATTTGAGTTCTAGAGGCTAAGTGGCTAATACATAGGAAACAGTATTTGAAATAGCACTGAACAAAACCAGAACTTCTGAATATATTAGGACTTAAATTAAGCATTCAAAAGCAATTGACTTCCGATTAAACACGGGAGAAGTGATTTCATTATCACAGAGGTAGAACAGTTTGATGCCCTAAAGGGTTTCACTGTAGGGTTTAATATTTTTGTGTGTGTATTTAAAATTACAGTCATTTTATACCAACCACTCTTTTTTTTTTAATAGGAAAACAATAGAACATAGATAATATATCTGTATTTTTCATTTCTTCCTTCTTTTTTAAAAAATAAGATATATGTATGAGCCTCTTGAAAACAGAAGCGCTCCAAGGAGCGCTGAGGAAAGCATTGGCAGAGGCTTGGTGAATGGGCCCAGAGCTCTGGGCAGTGAGCCACTACCTGTGTTTCCAAGGTATCCACCTACTGACTGAGTTTGTGAGAAATATATAGATGAGCGAGTTTGTGAGAATACTTGGGTGTAAGAAGGTTGGATAATGAGTTGCTTTTGAGCGGGTTGTGGATCTTCAGGAAGAGACTGCAGAAGGCAGCTGGGAACATGTTGAGGACTCAAAGGAGTGATCTGGCCCAAGATAGATTTAGGTATCTTGGAAGAGAGGTATGAACTGTAGCTGAGGGAATGTGAGTGACTAAGGAATGGCGTGTTGGGGGATCAGAGGAGAACTGGAAGGGGATCACAGGGTGTAAGGGCCAGGACAGAGGAAGCCAGGTGGGGGAGACTCGGAACGTGGACAAGATGGGGAAGCAGGGTCACGTGTAGGGCTTTAGGAGCGCTCTCTAAGTGCTGCAGCATTGCTCTCTAATGTGCCTCACGTGCACCACGTTAGCTTTCTGCCTCCGTATACGCTGTGGCGTGCTCACTGCCGAGACTTCGGTCTCTGTCGCCCGTGCCCACCGTTAGCCCTTTCCTCACTTCTGCACCCCGGCCCTCTCCTCTGGTGCCCACTGCCTGTTCTCTGCACCCCTGCTTGCTTTTGTCTGTTCATTTATCTTGAGGTTTTTGTTACGTTCCAGGGATAAGAGAGACCATATAGGACTGCTCTCTTCCCCTTTACCTTATTTCACTGTGCGTAATGCCCTCAGGGGCCTTCTATGTTGTCCCAAGATTGCTCCTTTTTTTTTCATGGCTGAGTAGTGTCCCATTGTAGATGTATACCAGTTGAGAAGATAGAATTATTAGGCAATATAATTTTCTACGTGGCGATAATCCCAAGAACTGGAAATGGCTAGTGACAGATGCTGTAGAGAGATCAACTGAAATAAGAATAAAGTTGAAAGTTGCTAAGATGTTCAGGGTGAGTATTCAAAGGGAAATAAAAGAATCCTTTCAGACTGAAACAGCAACATTAAGAAAAACAAAGGAGAAGCAAAAAGACTAAATGATTGCAAAATTTAAAAAGGATAGTGTGGAATCTAAGGGTGAAAATAGTCAGCAACTTGTGTTGCTGATAACAAAGTTAAATTGTTTTCAGATGCATAGATAATGTGTCATTTCTTAACCAGATCCTTCAGTTCAGTTCAGTGCTCAGTCGTGTCTGACTCTTTGCGACCCCATGAATCACAGCACACCAGGCCTCTCTGTCCATCACCAACTCCCGGAGTTCACTCAGACTCACACCCATGGAGTCAGTGATGCCATCCAGCCATCTCATCCTCTGTCGTCCCCTTCTCCTCCTGCCCCCAATCCCTCCCAGCATCAGAGTCTTTTCCAGTGAGTCAACTCTTCGCATAAGGTGGCCAAAGTACTGGAGCTTCAGCTTTAGCATCATTCCTTCCAAAGAAATCCCAGGGCTGATCTCCTTCAGAATGGACTGGTTGGATCTCCTTGCAGTCCAAGGGACTCTCAAGAGTCTTCTCCAACACCACAGTTCAAAAGCATCAATTCTTCTGCGCTCAGCCTTCTTCACAGTCCAACTTTCACATCCGTACATGACCACAGGAAAAACCATAGCCTTGACTAGACGGACCTTATCCAAAGAAATCCCAGGGCTGATCTCCTTCAGAATGGACTGGTTGGATCTCCTTGCAGTCCAAGGGACTCTCAAGAGTCTTCTCCAACACCACAGTTCAAAAGCATCAATTCTTCTGCGCTCAGCCTTCTTCACAGTCCAACTTTCACATCCGTACATGACCACAGGAAAAACCATAGCCTTGACTAGACGGACCTTAGTCGGCAAAGTTAATATCTCTGCTTTTGAATATGCTATCTAGGTTGGTTATAATTCTTCTTCCAAGGAGTAAGCGTGTTTTAATTTCATGGCTGCAGTCACCATTTGCAGTGATTTTGGAGCCCAGAAAAATAAAGTCTGACACTCTTTCCACTATTTCCCCATCTATTTCCCATGAAGTGATGGTACCGGATGCCATGATCTTAGTTTTCTGGATGTTGAGCTTAAGCCAAGTTTTTCACTCCCCTCTTTCACTTTGAAGAAAGTAGGGAAAACTGCTAGACCATTCAGGTAAAGAGGCTCGTTAGCTCCTCTTCACTTTCTGCCATAAGGGTGATGTCATCTGCATATCTGAGGTTATTGACATTTCTCCTGGCAATCTTGATTCCACCTTGTGCTTCCTCCAGCCAGCGTTTCTCATGATTATTTAACCCAAAAAGAAAACTGAGGGTTAATTAGCAGTGTTCTTCATACTTTGATGAACTCTTCTGTAAATGACAGCAGCCACGGACATATGTAGGCAGAAGAGTTTTGACTTTGGAAATAGATTTAGTTCCTGACTGTAGCGTTACTATCTTCATGACTTTGGCCAAAATACAAACCTACAAAATACTAACTGGTCTTTTTACCTATAAAGTGGTGCTGAGCCTGTTGTGAAAGTTCTGCGAATGTGACATATGCTTGTAAAGCGCATGGATGATCTGACGTCAGTAAGTGATGACTGATGGTCTATGTGCTTCCAAAGAGGAAGAAGCAAGGCCGAACAGGCAGGACTCTATTTGAGGGTCTGTCTAAGCTGTGGGTTCCCCCCCTAAATTTAGTGTTTAGTTGATGCTTTATAAATGAGCAAGCTTATTCCTGAGCCTCTTAGTTTCCAGTTTCCATTTACATAGTAAGCTTCCTAAATAATTTAATGTGTTGTTACGTGTTGATTTTTTATTTTTTTGTAACTCCCTGGCTGTCCGGTGGTTAGGAGTTGGTGCTTCCACTGCCAGGGCCTGAGGTTCGATGGCTGGTCGAGGAACTGAGACCCTGTAAGCTATGTGGTGTGGCTATAAATAAATAAATAACATTTAAAAGATAAAATTATCACTTGCTTTTTATGTAGGTGTACAGATAATTGAAGAAAGTAGGGAAAACTGCTAGACCATTCAGGTATAACCTAAATCAAATCCTTTATGATTATACAGTGGAAGTGAGAAATAGATTTAAGGGCCTAGATCTGATAGATAGAGTGCCTGATGAACTATGGAATGAGGTTCATGACATTGTACAGGAGACAGGGATCAAGACCATCCCCCTGGAAAAGCAAAGAAGCAAAATGGCTGTCTGGGGAAGCCTTACAAATAGCTGTGAAAAGAAGAGAAGCAAAAAGCAAAGGAGAAAAGGAAAGATATAAGCATCTGAATGCAGAGTTCCAAAGAATAGCAAGAAGAGATAAGAAAGCCTTCTTCAGTGATCAATGCAAAGAAATAGAGGAAAACCACAGAAAGGGAAAGACTGGAGATCTCTTCGAGAAAATTAGAGATACCAAGGGAACATTTCATGAAAGATGGACTCGATAAAGGACAGAAATGGTCTGGACCTAATAGAAGCAGAAGATATTAAGGAGAGGTGGCAAGAATACACGGAAGATCTGTACAAAAAAGATCTTCATGATCCAGATAATCATGATGATGTAATTGCTCATCTAGAGCCAGACATCTTGGAATGTGAAGTCAAGTGGGCCTTAGAAAGCATCACCACGAACAAAGCTAGTGGAGGNGATATAAGCATCTGAATGCAGAGTTCCAAAGAATAGCAAGAAGAGATAAGAAAGCCTTCTTCAGTGATCAATGCAAAGAAATAGAGGAAAACAACAGAATGGGAAAGACTAGAGATCTCTTCAAGAAAATCAGAGATACCACAGGAACATTTCATGGAAAGATGGGCTCGATAAAGGACAGAAATGGTCTGGATCTAATAGCAGCAGAAGATATTAAGAAGAGGTGGAAAGAATACACAGAACTGTACAAAAAAGATCTTCATGACCCTGATAATCATGATGGTGTGATCACTCATTTAGAGCCAGACATCCTGGAATATGAAGTCAAGTGGGCCTTAGAAAGCATCACTATGAACAAAGCTAGTGGAGGTGATGGAATGCCAGCTGAACTGTTCCAAATCCTGGAAGATGATGCTGTGAAAGTGTGCACTCAATATGCCAGCAAACTTAGAAAACTCAGCAGTGGCCACAGGACTGGAAAAGGTCAGTTTTCATTCCAATCTCAAAGAAAGGCAATGCCAAAGAATGCTCAAACTACCACACAATTGCACTCATCTCACATGCTAGTAAAGTAATGCTCAAAATTCTCCAAGCCAAGCTTCAGCAATACGTGAACCGTGAACTTTCAGATGTTCAAGCTGATTTTAGAGAAGGCAGAGGAACCAGAGATCAAATTGCCAATGTACACTGGATCATGGAAACAGCAAGAGAGTTTCAGAAAAGCACTTATTTCTGCTTTATTGACTATGCCAAAGCCTTTGACTGTGTGGATCGCAATAAACTGTGGAAAATTCTGAGAGAGATAGGAATACCAGACCACCTGACCTGCCTCTTGAGAAATCTCTATGCAGGTCAGGAAGCAACAATTAGAACTGGACACGGAACAACAGACTGGTTCCAAAGAGGAAAAGGAGTACATCAAGGCTGTATATTGCCACCCTGCTTATTTAACTTCTATGCAGAGTGCATCATGAGAAATACTGGACTGGAAGAAACACAAGCTGGAATCAAGATTGCTGGGAGAAATATCAATAACCTCAGATATGCGGATGATACCACCCTTTTGGCAGAAAGTGAAGAGGAACTAAAGAGCCTCTTGATGAAAGTGAAAGAGGAGAGTGAAAAAGTTGGCTTAAAGCTCAACATTCAGAAAACTAAGATCATAGCATCCAGTCCCGTCACTTCATGGGAAATAGGTGGGGAAACAGTGGAAACCGTGTCAGACTTTATTTTTCTGGGCTCCAAAATCACTGCAGATGGTGATTGTAGCCATGAAATTAAAAGACACTTACTCCTTGGAAGAAAAGTTATGACCAACCTAGATAGCATGTTCAAAAGCAGAGACATTACTTTGCCAACTAAGGTCCATCTAGTCAAGGCTATGGTTTTTCCAGTAGTCATGTATGGATGTGAGAGTTGGACTGTGAAGAAGGCTGAGCACCGAAGACTGATGCTTTTGAACTGTGGTGTTGGAGAAGACTCTTGAGAGTCCCTTGGACTGCAAAGAGATCCAACCAGTCCATTCTGAAGGATATCGGCCCTGGGATTTCTTTGGAAGGAATGATGCTGAAGCTGAAGCTCCAGTACTTTGGCTACCTCATGCAAAGAGTTGACTCATTGGAAAAGACTCTGATGCTGGGACGGATTGGGGGCAGGAGGAAAAGGGGACGACCGGGGATGAGATGGTTAGATGATGTCACTGACTCCATTGGCGTGGGTCTGAGTGAACTCTGGGTGTTGGTGATGGACAGGGAGGCCTGGCGTGCTGTGATTCATGGGGTCACAAAGAGTTGAACACGACTGAGCGACTGAACTGAGCTGTACTATCTAGGTTGGTCATAACTTTTCTTCCAAGAAGCAAGTGTCTTTTAAATTCATGGCTGCAGTCACCATCTACAGTGATTTTGGAGTCCCTCAAAAATAGTCTGTCACTGTTTCCACTGTTTCCCCAGCTATTTGCCATGAAGTGATGGGACCAGATGCCATGATCTTCATTTTCTGACTGTTGAGTTGTTGCCAACTTTTTCACTCTCCTCTTTCACTTTCATCCAGAGGCTCTTTAGTTCTCCTTCACTTTCTGCCATAAGGGTGGTATTATCTGCAAGTCTGAGGTTGTTGATATTTCTCCTGGCAATCTTATTTCCAGACTGTGCTTCATCCAGCCTAGCATTTCATCTGATGTACTCTGCATATAAATTAAATAAGCAGGGTGACAATATACAGCCTTGATGTACTTTTTCCCCAATTTGGAAACAGTCTGTTGTTCCATGTCCAGTTCTTACTGTTGTTCTTGACCTGCATACAGATTTCTCAGGAGGCAGGTCAGGTGGTCTGGTGTCCCCATCTCCTTAAATATTTTCCACAGCTTGCTGTGATCCACACAGTCAAATGCTTTGGTGTAATCAATACAGCAGAAGTAAAGGTTTTTCTGGAATTCTTGCTTTTTTGATGGTCCAGTGGATGTTGGCATTTTATCTCTGCTTCCTCTGCCTTTTCTAAAACAAGCTTGAACATCTGTAAGTTCATGATTCACATACTGTTGAAGCCTGGATTGGAGAATTTTAAGGATTACTTTGCTGTTGTGTGAGATGAACACAATTGTGTGTTAGTTTTAGCATTCTTTGGCATTGCCTTTCTTAGGGACTGGAATGAAAACTGACCTTTTCCAGTCATGTGGCCACTGCTGAGTTTTCCAAATTTGCTGAAATATTGAGTGCAGCATTTTCACAGCATCTTCTTTTAAGATTTGAAATAATTCAACTGGAATTCCATCACATCCACTAGTTTTGTTCATATTGATGCTTCCTGAGGGCCACTTGACTTTGCATCCCAGGATATCCAGTCTAGGTGAGTGATTACACCATCATGGTGATCTGGGTCATGAAGATGTTTTTTTTTTGTATAGATCTTCTGTGTATTCTTGCCACCTCTTCTTAATATCTTCTGCTTCTGTTAGGTCCATGTGATATCTGTCCTTTATTGTGCCCATCCTAGCATGAAATATTTCCTTGATGTCTCTAATTTTCTTTAAGAGATCTCTAGCCTTTCTCATTCTATGGATTTCCTCTATCTCTCTGCACTGATCACTGAAGAAAGCTTTCATCTCTCTCCTTTCTAATCTTTGGAACTCTGCATTCAAATGGGTATATCTTTCCTTTCCTTCTTTGCCTTTCACTTCTCTTCTTTTCTCAGCTATTTGTAAATCCTCATCAGACAACCATTTTGTTGTTTTGAATTCTTTTTCTTGTGGATGGTCTTGATCACTGCCTCCTGTACAATGTCATGAACCTCTGTCCATAGTTCTGAAAGCACTCTATCGATCTAATCCCTTGAATCTATTTGTCACTTCCACTGTATAATCATAAGGGATTAGATTTAGGTCATACCTGAATGATCTAGTGGTTTTTCCTACTTTCTTCAATATAATTCTGAATTTGGCAATAAGGAGTTCATGATCTGAGCCACAGTCAGCTCTGTATTGTTTTGCTGACGTATAGAGCTTCTCTATCTTTGACTGCAAAGAATATAATCAATCTGATATCTGTATATAATCAATCTGGTGATGTCCATGCATAGAGTCTTCTCTTGTGTGTTGGAAGAGGGTGTTTTCTATGACCAGTGCATTCTCTTGGCCAAACTATGTTAACCTTTGCCCTGCTTAATTCTGTACACCAAGGCCAAATTTTCCTGTTACTCAAGGTACTCTTGAGTTCCTACTTTTGCATTCCAGTCCCCTATAATGAAAAGGACATCTGTTTTTCAGTGTTAGTTCTAGAAGGTCCTGTATGCCTTCAGAGAACCATTCATCTTCAGCTTCTTCAGCATTACTGGTCGGGGCACAGCCTTGGATTACTGTGATTTTGAATGGTGTGCCTTGGAAAGGAAGAGAGAAAGTTCTGTTATTTTTGAGACTGTATCCAAGTGTTGTATTTCGGACTCTTTTTGACTATGATGGCTACTCCATTTCTTCTAAGGTATTCTTGCCCACAGTAGTAGATATAATGGTCATATGAGTTAAATTCACCCATTCAAGTCCATTTTAGTTTGCTGATTCCTAAAATGTCAATGTTCACTCTTGCTATCTCCTGTTTCACCACTTCTAATTTTCCTTGGTTCATGGACCTAAAATTCCAGGTTCCCATGCAATATCGCTCTTTACAACATCAGTCTTTACTTCTATCACCAATCACATCCACAACTGGGTGTTGTTTTTGCTTTGGCTCCATCTCTTCATTCTTTCTGGAGTTATTTCTCCATTCTTGTCCAGTAGCATATTGGGTACCTGCTGACCTGGGGAGGCCACCTTTTAGTGTCCTATCTCTGCCTTTTTATAGTGTTCATGGGTTTCTCAAGGCAAGAATACTGACGTGGTTTGCCATTCCCTTTTCCAGTGGACCACATTTTGTCAGAACTCTCCTCTATGACGCATCTGTTTGGGTGGCCTTAAGTGACATGGCTCAGAGTTTCATTGAGTTAAATAGAGCTGTGGTCCATGTGATCAGTTTGATTAGCTTTATTCTGTCTGTCCTCTGATGGAGAAGGATAAAAGGCTTATTGAACTTCCTGATATGATTGGAGGGACTGAAGATTGTGGGGTAAACAGGGTTTTTTTCTGATGGGTGGGGCTATGCTCATTACATCTTTAATCTAATTTTCTGTTGATGAGTGGAGCTGTGTTCCCTCTCTGTTGTTTGACCTGAGGCCAAACTACAGTGCAGGTAATGCAGATAATGGACACCTCCTTCAAAATGTCCTATGCATGCTATACTCTGACCCCAACTCTGTTGTTATTGTATTTGCACCAAAATATGTATTTTCATTGTTAATTTCCTTAAATCCTTCAAAAGTTAGGTAGAATAAAAGTAGATTATTGAAACTAAAGTTGTTAGAAAATTCCCAATGCCTGGTCCAAATCTCAACACCCCCAGGACTTAAAAATAGGCATGCACATAAAGAATTCTTAGTAATGTTTTTGGAAAGATGAAGGAAAGAAATGAAATTAAGAATGTAAGTACACAAAAGAGGAGAAAATAAAAAGTATAACACTATGTTCATTTTCTATTTCTTCATAATAAATTACCACATTTAGCAGTTTAAAATAAATACAATTATTCTTTCACAATCCTGTGTAAGGAATCTGGCACCTCTTAGCTAATTCATTGCTCAGGGTCTCATGAGAGTGCAATCAAGATGTTGGCTAAGTTGTATTCTTATTGGGATGCTTGATTTTGGAAGGATCCACTGGAAAACTTATTGAGATTATTGGCAGAATTAAATTCTTCACTGACTGTCAACCAGAAATCATCCCTATATCTTACAAGGTTCCAACAGTCCCTTACCATGTTGTCCACTTACACCATTAAATTCACAAATTCTCATTTCTAGATGAAAATGAAACCTAACTGATACATTTTTGCAACTTCTTGAGATCTAAGCAAATTACCCAGTTTAGCCATGACCAGAATCCTGATTCACAGATATTTCCAGCAAGTAAGTAATAAACAGTGATATAAAATGATATTTGAGAGATGGAGAGAGTAATATCAAGTATGGTGTTGTAGACCATGGTAAAGAGTTTATATTTTGTTCTAGGTGTTGTTCATAGTCAAAGCTGAAGAGGCCTCTTGCCCTTTCCTTGTTATTTCGAAAGGTCCCTTCTGTCTCTCCCAGTTGTGCTACTCACTAAATGTTGAGAAATACATACATTTGATCAAAGGTGGGCCTCATCCTGGGTACTCTTCTTGATATACCCATTACATGTTTCAGGTACCCAAAACTCCAGAATTTTCTGTCTATGTAGTTGGCTTCAGAGGTCTACTCAGATCCATTCTTCAGAAGGTGTACCCTGTAGAGTGTATGCTTACTTCAGTCTCAGTGAATGGCCAAAATAGTACCCCTTGGATAAAGAATATGGACAGAGCTTAGATGTAAGAGGATATACACAGGATATACTTTGAGATCTGAAACAAAGAAAGGGTGTGGGGGAAAAGTGGGAGAGAATTTGGGTCAGAGTCCTATGAGAGCACATTCAGAATACTGAAGAATCCACGAGCTTCGAAATCAAACCTTATAAGGACAAATTATCAAGCCAAGCAAATAATATAGTTTATTTAACATGTTATTGGCATTACATATAACTTTAAAATATTCAGGCAAATTTTGACACATGGTATCTTTGCCACCACTTATAATCTTGCCCTGGACTGTGTCCTATCACTGTTCATGTTGATTCTGGTAGAAATTATGACCAGGGAATAAGAGTATTTGGTTATTTTCAAGATCACACTGGCAGCAGTGTGAAAAATGGTCTTTAGCAATTTATAACATCACATTCAATTAAGTATTACATAACTGGAAACAAAATTAAATTTATCAGTATCAACCATTCTTCACATTTTTCTTACATTTTGCAGCCAAGTTATACAGTGCTGTTGATTACTTTGAAAATCTGCAGGTTGCCTCATATTAGGAAAGTGTGTAAAGTCATTATTTTTGTTTATATTATGAAATGTTTCAATTTTAACTAATTTTTCTCATCCAAGTAGGTCACAAATTTTCCCATTCTAAGGAGCTTGAAATTTAGCTCATTCATATTCAGTGTGATCCTGCCACGTTTTGTCTTTGATTATTGAATGTTTTGCAAGCATTCCTTTTCATTCAAGAAGATCTTAAATTGAAATTCCCAGTAGAGGAATTTTTGTAAAATTCTTTTATAACTCAACCAAAGAACATTGGTAAAGAACACAAGATCATTAAAACATTATTTTCAACATTTTCATAAACTAGCAGTGATTACATCATTTCACATATGTACTGAAGAATTTTAACATCTATTCATGACTCCCGAAGTCTGCTTTGGAAAACTGAACAGATATTTTCAGTAGCTATCATATAATGAAACAAAGCAGTGAACGGAAATACTATTCTCTTGCTTTAGAATTCCAATATATTTATCTTTGGACCTAACATAATTTCACCCCACTCCAGGACTCTTGCCTGGAAAATCCCATGGGCAGAGGAGCCTGGTAGGCTGCAGTCCATGGTATCGCTAAGAGTTGGATACGACTGAGTGACTTCACTTTCACTTTTCACTTTGATGCATTGGAGAAGGAAATGGCAGCCCACTCCAGTGTTCTTGCCTGGAGAATCCCAGGGACAGGGGAGCCTGGTGGGTTGCTGTCTGTGGGGTCGCACAAAGTCGGACATGACTGCAGTGACTTAGCAGTAGCAGTAATTTATAAGTAGTAGTAGGGTTATCCACCTCCAGAGACTATTGTGGCTTCCCTGGTGGCTCAGCTGATAAAGAATCCACCTGCAATGTGGGAGGCCTGGGTTCCATTCCTGGGTTGGGAAGATCCCATGGAGGAGAGCATGGGAACCCATTCCATTATTCTTGCATGGAGAATCCCATGGACAGAGGTAGACTACAGTGCATAGGTCTGCAAAGAGTCGGACATGGCTAAGCAACTAAGCACAGCACAGCACAGAGGCTATTGTAGCAGTTCAAGAGAGAGAAAATGGTGGCTTGAGCTAGGGAGGTAATGGTTAAGCTGATGAGAAGGGGACACCTTTTTGGTTGTTTGCGTGTAGAGATAATCAAACTTTTTTTTTAATTAATTTTTATTTTTTTAGTTTGTTTTGCTTTACAATACTGTATTCGTTTTGCTACACATCGACATGGATCAGCCACGAGTGTACATGAACTCCCATTCCTGACCCCCACCTCCCCCCTCCCGCCCCACACCCTCTCTCTGGATTATCCCCGTGCATCAGTCCCAAGCATCCTGCATCCTGCATCAAACCTGGACTGGCGATTCGTTTCACTTATGATATCACACATGTTACACTGCCACTCTGCCAGCCCATCCCACCCTCTTCCTCTCCTACAGAGTCCAAAGGCCTTTGGAATCAAACTTTTTTGATGGATTGGATAGGGACAGTTAGGAAAAGTGAACTGTAAAACAAAACAGTTTGTGACCTGAACAGTTTGTTGAATAATCATCAGTTTAATTTCATTTGTTATCCTCTTGGAGTTTTGATTAAGTCAAAATTTGTGAGGTGGCCAGGAGAAAGGGACATTACTGTCATATAAAATTTTACAAACCCAACCATTTTATCCCTACACATGGCTTTCTCAAAGTAGAAATGTATGTCACATGTCCTAATGCCCTTGATTAATTCATTTGAAAATTTGTCTCTTGTGTACATTTATTTGAGATACGCACAGTCTCTTTTCATCAAATGCCAAAAACCAGGGAGAAGCATTTATTTTTCAGGGGTTTCCTTTTTCACCCATTTGAATTAAATTGGTTTAAAGATATGCAAGTAGATTTATATCAAATCTTTGAGTATTTGATACTGTCTGAAGAAATGCAAAACCCACAATAAGAAATGTCAAGCTTGTCAAAAAATATGACTTCAGGGATAGAAAAGCAGCATTTTTACAGCAGTGTTCACATCTGCAGAAAACTGACTGCCCTAACCATTAAATCAATTTGACACATTTCTTAATTCACTATATTTTAGGTAAGAGGGAAAAATTTGTACAAAGGCTAAAATAATATGAAAATATTTTCACCAATTAATGGTACATCCTATACTTATAATTGTTTTGTTTATATAAATTTATAGTCAATGCATTCTTATCTTGAAAATATAATACTAAAAAATGTTTTACTTTCTCTTTTGTAATACATTAAATTTTAATTTAATTTGAATCTTTTATAGGTTATAAGTATACCAAGTATATGGAAGGGTATTATAACAGTAATTGAGAGGTATAAAACTATTTAAGGATGTTTCAAGATTTCTGGATGAGCTATCTGCTACAATAAATATGCATGTAATAATATCATCTCACCTTTCATGGGTTGGAATTAGGTAGGTGGCAGTATAATCCAATAAGTCAGAGAGAACAGGCTTTAGAACTGTCAAGAAAATATTAAAATCAATTTGGAATATGATATTGAATCTTCTTTTGGCCCTATAGTAGATGTATGTAGGGGAAAGACAAAAATATGTATATGGGTTCCAGTGAGATACTGTCCATTGGCCTTAAAAAAAAAAAAAGCACTTATTATAATATAATTTATTTAATTATGGCCTTCTTTGGAATATTTCACTGCTGCAAGTGACAGGAGTGAGTAGAGAAATGTTGGGAACAGTAACCACTAAAAATTTGATATTAAAAAAAATACATTCCATAAGGAAGGCCTCGCTGGAAATTCAGATTAAGGATCAAGAGAAGTATTATAGAGACATCAGAAGGGAAATATGTTTTCCTTAATAAAGAGGGTGTGGCTGAAAGTATTAAAATTTAATGAGAACAAGTAACTTAAAAGTTGAAAAAATAATTTGTTGGGTGATCTGTATTTGAACAGCTAAATAATGTCAATATGAATAGTTTCAGAGAGGTAGTTGGGCAACTCTAGATCATAGTGGTTTGAAATGTGAACAAGTGGCTGAGAAAGGAGGACCTCAAATGGAGGCCAATATGTTAGATGCTTAGCAATAAATCCCAGTAAAGAGGTGAAGCAACACAAGCTCTCAGCCCTGTATCTTTTTTTTTTTTTGAAATGCAAATTGCTTGAATCCCATTGTGCTTCTAATTGACTGAATAATTACTAAATAATCTTATTTGCACACTCACAACATGGTCATGATAATATAATCTGAAAGGATGTTGATTTATGTTTATAAAGTAGAAAAAATGATGCATATATAGGTAAAATACCTCCTCAACCTATGAACAATAACTTATTTTGGGGTAATCAATTTGACATTTATTACTGTAAATCGATACTCAACAAAAAAACCTTTAAGATAGAATGGATACCACCATTTTTCCATGAAATGAATTTTTCACTAAAAAAAAGTGAAAATATTTAGGCAAGATCAGTGGAATAGATACCTCACTAAATAAATCACTAACTCCACTGATCTTGTAGGATAATTTTTATTTTCTTTTATTCTTGTGATTTAAATCCTTAATACACTATTAATAAAGTGTGTGGAAAATTAATAGTTTTTTATTTAGCATATGTTTGAATAGAGATTTTTTTATCTCTTTATGTTTTGCAGATATTCTCTTATTTCTTTGTAGCAATTCTTAATTTTTTTTAAAGTAACATGCAAAGTGTAATACTTTACAATGATAGATAATTCCTCAAAATAGTGGAATATATATATAATCAAATAATTTATATTATGATTAACATTGAATTTCAACCCTAATTGTTCTAATATATTATATTAGAATATCATGGAAAAATTAATTTGAGATAAATTTAAATAAATTTATCTAAATACACTGAGAATATTACACATTATTTTCTTTTCCAGCAAGCATATTGTGCTTGTAGGTATGACTCTCTTTCTGAATTATGCTCATAAGGTTTTTATCTCTCCATCTAAGGAATGTAAATGAAGATTCTAATACTAATTGCTTCCTTGTAATCAAGAAGCTGTTATCTAGGGATGTATTTTTCAATCCTCAGGCTGCATTGGATGGGAATAGAGCTCTAAGGTAATGTACTAAAAGAGTAAGCCAATGTAATCCAGCATGCAACTGTCTCCCAAAAGAATTCTGAAGCACAATTAGGATTTTCTCACATAGCCATCTTAAATAAAATAATATATAATATGGCTTTTACTCTTTTAATTTGGCAGAAATGCTCTTAAGTAATTATAATAATATTGAATCTTATGTGTAATATTTTATAAATATACTAAATTAACTAATTTAACTTCTGCTTAATAAAGAATATAACAGGGTGGTTTACATGCTGAAGCTTTGCCTGCTAAAGAAAGGTCAGCACCAGACTGCAGTAATTTAATTTGATTCCACTTCTTTCTGCCATTAAAATTCAAGTTATAAATTGTAGCATTGCTACATTACTTATAACAAGATTCATTATTGATAGATGGGTGGATGGATGGATGGATGGATAGCTAGATAATTCCAAAAATATTCCCAAGCTATGACACTTGAAGTGGATGGCCACAACTTTATTAGAAATATGAAATCAAAAGTGCAGTTGAACCTAGTAGTTGCATAAGATAAAATATATTTGTATAATGCCAATATTTTAATAGAATAAAATCTGAATTTCTAGCCAAAATTGAGTCAAGTCTATGCTCAGAATATAATTCTAACAAAGAATACAGTTAACTCAAATAATGCAAATTTAGTCATATTGTCTGTACTTTAATTTATTAATACATGTCTACTGCTGCACTTCTATAAAAATTATGTTGGAGCAAAAGTAATTATGGTTCTGGACTCTGAATTTTAAATCATTATAACTAGGCTCAAACACATATTTATTAATCAAAATAGGAATCATTACAATCAACACAATTTTGCAAATAAGAAATAAATTTGTTTATTCCTATAGCAATAAAAATCCATGCTTCAACATTTGGCTAACTCTTAGAAAGCATTTTCTGCATCTGGCTGGTTGTGGAATCATTTTCTCACCAAAAAGTTGTCAAGATGCTTGAAGAAATGGTAGTCAGTTGGTGAGAAGTCAGATGAATATGGCAGATGAGGCAAAACTTTGTAGCCCAATTCGTTCAACTTTTGCAGCATTGATTTTGTGATGTATGGTCAAGTCTCGTTACAGAGAAGAATCAGGCCCTTTCTGTTGACCAATGCTAGCTTCAGGTTTGCAGTTTTCAGCACATTTCACCAGTTTGCTGCGTGTACTCTCAGATGTGGCTCAGAGGTTAAAGTGTCTGCCTCCAATACGGGAGACCCAGGTTCGATCCCTGGGTTGGGAAGATCCTCTGGAGAAGGAAATGGCAATCCACTCCAGTATTCTTGCCTGGAGAATCCCATGGACTGAGAAGCCTAGTAGGTTACAGTCCACGGGGTCGCAAAGAGTTGGACACAACTGAGCGACTTCACCATCACCATCACTCTCAGATGTAATGGTTTTGCTGGATTCAAAAAATTGTAGTGGATCAGACAGGCAGCAGACCACCAAAAGGTGATCATGATTTTTTTGTTTTTTGTGGTTTTTTTTTTGTTGTTGTTGTTTGTTTGTTTTGTTTTTTGGTGCAAGTTTGGCTTTGGGAAGTGCTTTGGAGCTTCTTGGTCCAACCACTGAGCTGGTTGTCATATAAAATCCACTTTTCATTGCACATCACAATCCAATTGAGAAATGGTTTGTTGTTGTTGTGAAGAATAAGAGAAGATGATACTTCAAAAGGGTGATTTTTTTGGTTTGCAGTTTGGTCATGATGCACCCACTTACTGAGCTTTTCACCTTTGCAATTTGCTTCAAAGGCCAGATGATCATAGAAAGGTCGATGCTGAATTCTTGGGCAACTTCTTGTGTAGTTGTAAGAGAATCAGCTTTGATGATCCTCTTTGTTGGTCATTGTCAACTTCAATGGCCAGCCACTGCACTCCTTATCTTCAAGGTTCTAGTCTCCTTTGCAAAATTTCTTGAACCACCACTGCACTTTATGTTCATTAGCAGTTCCAGGAGTGGATGTGTTGTTGATGTTACAAGTTGTCTCCATTGCTTTTTAACCCATTTTGAAGAATAAGAAAATCACTTGAAACTGCTTATTTCATTTCCATAGTCTAAAATACATATAAAATGAACAGCAAGTAAAAATTTATTAGTAAAAAATATAAAGCAAGAAATACACATTAAAATGATGTATAACATAATCAACATTATTTAAGAATGCATTCCAATATAAAATGGCAAAATTCAACAAAGCAAAACTGAAATTACTTTTGCAACAACCTAATATAATGACTTCAGTCAATAATTGCATGCCACATTTACAGTTTTATTAAAGTTAAGCAATTAGGATCAAAGTGTATTATTACATTCTAGTCACATTTAATATGGTTGTTCTCATAAAAATATAAAGCTGTCATTTGATTTTTCTAAGGTTGTGTTTAATCATTTTTAGATGTGTTTTTCATCTGTTTGTAAAAATAATATAAAACTCTATAGATACATAGGTTAATTTACATAAACATTCCCTTTGTTAATATATTCCACGTTTTCAATTCTTCTATGGCAACTGTTTAGTCTTAATTGAATAAACAGACATTTATGCAAATTGTTTTAAAATGCATTATATTTATAGATAAAATGCTCATTTCAATAATGTGGGGATCAGAGAAACAAAAATGTAGAATAGCAGATACAATGAAAATTATTAATAACTACTTCCAGAAAAATAATTTCAAAATGCTACAACATAATCTTTAGGACTACCAAGAGAAGTGTGCCAATATTTCAGTTCAGTTCAGTTGCCCAGTCGTGTCCGACTCTTTGTGACTCCATGAATCGCAGCACGCCAGGCCTCCCTATCCATCACCAACTCCCAGAGTTTACCCAAACTAATGTCAATTGAGTTGGTAATGCCATCCAACAATCTCATCCTCTATCGTTCCCTTCTCCTCCGGCCCTCAATCTTTCCCAGCATCAGATTCTTTTCCAATGAGTCAGTTCTTCCCATCAGGTGGCCAAAGTATTGGAGTTTCAGCTCAGCATCAGTCTTTCCAATGAATATTCTGGACTGATTTCCTTTAGGATAAATTAGTTGGATCTCCTTGCAGTTCAAGGGATTCTCAAGAATCTTCTCCAACACCACAGTTCAAAAACATCAATTCTTTGGCACTCAGCTTGCTTTATATTCCAACTGTCACATCCATATATGACCACTGGAAAAACCATAGCCTGACTAGACGGACCTTTGTTGGCAAAGTAATGTCTCTGCCTTTTAATATTCTGTCTAGGTTGTTTCCTTTCAAAGAGTAAGCGTCTTTTAATTTCATGGCTGCAGTCACCATCTGCAGTGATTTTGGAGCCCCCTAAAATAAAGTCAACCACTGTTTCCCCATCTATTTGCCATGAAGTAATGGGACCGGATGTCATGCTCTTTGTTTTCTGAATGTTGAGCTTTAAGCCAACTTTTTCACTCTCCTCTTTCACTTTTATCAAAAGGCTCTTTAGTTCTTTTTCACTTTCTGCCATAATTCAGGGAAGCATAAATTTTAAACATGAGACACTTTAAACTTAAAAAAAATTTTTTTTAATTTGGCCCTTGTCTCAAGATTAAATTCTACTCAGATTCAGAAGTAGAGTGTTAACTTTATAGAAGACAAACTATTAAAAAATGTTGTAGTAGGTGACAGATTGTACTACCTTTTCAAAACAGCTAGTCTCCCTGCTGCCAAAAGTGATATATCAAACCTTGATAATGAAGGAGTTGGATCATATAAGATGTTACAAAAATTAATTTTGTGGCTAGCTATCAAGTGTTAAGCCAAGACATACATATATGTAGACTAATAAATCACCTGTTAAAATTTATTTTATATATACCTTCTCCATATTTTATTGTTATTGCTCTATTCCTTTCTTATAAAATGCATTATATTCAATACATTTTCCTTAACTTCACTTATATTATTTCTTAGAATCATCAGTTTCAATAATTTCATTATGACAATAATGAAGTGAAGTCGCTCAGTTGTGTCCGATTCTTTGCGACCCCATGGACTGTAGCCTACCAGGCTTCTCCGTCCATGGGATTTTCCAGGCAAGTATACTGGAGTGGGTTGCCATTTCCTTCTCCAGGCGATCTTCCTGACCCAGGAATTGAACCCAGGCAGACGCTTTACCCTCTGAGCCACCAGGGAAGCCCCTGACAATAATTTATGTTAAAACCCTTCAAGATAGTGTGACACTATGTATGTAATATTACTTAAAGTTATGCCCTAGTGCCGTTACTTGCTCATCAAGAATTCATATTTGAACATCAGAGGATTCCATCTAGCATTTTAAAAAGGACTGAGGTTAAATACAAGTACTATAGGCAGTTCAACTTCATTTAGTTTCTATCAATGAGATGATGGTTAATCAGTTTTGTGAATGTCTATAATGTGTGAGTATTGATGAATTAAAAGTAATGACCTATTGATTATTATAATTATTTTTAGAATAGGTACACATTGAAATTGGTATTCATAGTTTGTGCATTGACCAGAATGTTTTAGAGTGTCTGAATTTTCATAAATATTAAATAAGAATCTAACCAAGACTGTACCCCATACCTTTATTGAAAGTGAAAGTGGCTTAGTTGTGTCTGACTCTTTGTGACCCCAGGGGCTATACAGTCCTTGTGATTCTCTAGGCCAGAATACTGGAGTAGGTAGCCTCTCCCTTCTCCAGCAGATCTTCCTGATCCAGGAATCAGACTCAGGTCTCCCAATTTGCAGATGGATTCCTTACCAGTTGAGCCACAAGGGAATCCCAAAAATACTGGAGTGGGTAGCCTACCCCTTCTCCAGCAGATCTTCTTGCCTCAGGCGTTGGACTGAGGTCTCCTGCATTGCAAGTGGATTCTTTATCAACTGAGCTATTAGGCAATCCCATTTATTATCAGGGAAGACCTTTATTAATGGTATCTAAATCCTACTTCCTAGATAAACTTGACAGCTGTCTGACCTTTAGTTTGAAGGATTTCTTATGAGCTGGTGTTATCTATAACTAATAGTCTCCTCCCTCTTACCTATCAGTACATTTTCCTTGAGTGTATCTTTAATGCAGAGAGTGGTTGGAGCTCCTAAAGAAAAGGAAAAAAAAAACAAAACTAAAACGTAATTGCACTTGCAGAAAATGTTATACAATGTGCTTTGTACCTTCCTTTGGAAAAGAGTATTTACTTAAATAAATGCTGTCATATTTGGTAGTGAATTTGACTGAATGGTGTTCTGTTGGTGGAAAGTAAAATTTGTAAGTGATGAACTTACATATCTAGCTGAGAACATTTCCAAGCAAATTGTTGAAAGGTGAAGCCCCTTTCCTGGGCTACTTACCGTGAAACATCAGAGTCCGTTCAGTCACCCACTCATGTCTGACTCTTTGTGACCCCACCAACTGCAGCACGCCTGGCCTCCCTGTCTATTACCAACTCCTGGAGCTTGCTCAGACTCATATCCATTGAGTCAGTGATGCCATCCAATCATCTCATCCTCTGTCATGCCCTTGTCCTCCTGCCTTTAATCTTTCCCAGCATCAGGGATTAGGCAATGGATATGGTGGAGTAGAAGGACGTGCACTCATCTTCTCCTGCAAGAACTCCAAAATTAAAACTTGCTGCTGAACAACCATCGACAAGAGAATGTTGTGTTCCACCAAAACAACAACAACAACAACAACAACAAAAAAAAACAAAACAAAAAACAACCCTCGTGTCCATATTGCATTTAAAATCAAACCCCATACTTGCCAGAGATGCTCAGATGACTCAAACAAAACCTTGTATGCACCAGAAGACCCCACAGAGACTGCACCAGACATTCCCTTGAATGTTTGAGTGTCTCCTGAAGAGTTACAGGTCATCAGTGGCCTGGCACAGGGGAAAGGGCTCTGTGTGCAACAGACCTAGTATGGCATAAGCCCTCTTTGAGGAGTTCGCCATTAACCCTGCCATAAAGCCACCAGAACTTACACAGGACTGGGGAAACAGACTCTCAGAGGGCATAAACAAAACCTTGTGTGTACCAGGACCTAGGAGAAAGGAGCAGTGACCCCACAAGGGACTGACCCAGACTTGCCTGTGAGTGTTCAGGAGTCTCCTGCAGAGGTATGGGTCAGCGGTGGCCTGCTGCAAGATTGGGGGCACTGAGTGTGGCAGAGTGTGCATAGGACCTTTTGAAAGAGGTTGACATTATCTTCATTACCTTCCCCATAGTTTGGTCTCAGGTCAAAAACAGGGAGGGAACACAGCCCCACCCATCACAGAAAATTGGATTAAAGATTTACTGAGCATGGTCTCACCCATCAGAACAAGACCCAGTTTCCCCCTCAGTTAGTATTTCCAATCAGGAAGCTTCAGTAAGCCTCCTTCTCCATCAGAGGGCAGATAGAATGAAAACCAGAATCACAGTAAACTAATCAAACTGATCACATGGACCACAGCTTTGTCTAACTCAATGAAACTCTGAGTCATGTCATGTAGTGCTACCCAAGGCAGACAAGTCATGGTGGAGAGTTTGAACAAAATTTGGTCCACTGGAGAAGGGAATAGCAAACCACTTGAGTATTCTTGCCTTGAGAACCCCATGAACAGTATGAAAAGACAGAGACAGGAGACACTGAAAGATGAACTACCCAGGTTAGTAGATGCCTAATATGCTACTGAAGAAGAGTGGAGAAAAAACTCCAGAAAGAATGAACAGATGGAGCCAAAGTGAAAAAAACACCCTCTTGTGGATGTGACTGATGATGGAAGGTAAAGTCCGATGCTGTAAAGGACAATATTGCATAGGAATCTGGAATGTTAGGTCCATGAATGAAGGTAACTAGAAGTGATCAAACAGGAGATAGCAAGAGTGAACATCGACATTCTAGGAATCAGTGAACTAAGTGTACTAGAATGGGCGAATTTAATTTAGATGACCATTATATAGACTACTGTGGGCAAGAATCCTTTAGAAGAAATGGAGTAGCCCTCATAGTCAACAAAAGATTCCAAAATGCAGTTCTTGGGTGCAATATCAAAAATGATAGAATGATCTCCATTCGTTTCCAAAGCAAACTAATCAATATCAGAGTAATCCAAGTCTATGCCCCAACCAGTAATGCTAAAGAAACTGAAGTTGAATGGTTCTATGAAGACCTATAAGACTGCTTAGAATTAACACCCCAAAAAGATGTCCTTTTCATTATAGGGGACTGGAATGTAAAAGTAGGAAGTGAAGAAATACCTGGAGTAACAGGCAAGTTTGGCCTTGGAGTACAAAATGAAGTAGGCTAACCCAGAGGATAGAGATAAATTGAAGAAGAAACTATTAAGCAAAAAAGGAAGTAGAACAGAATTATTTGGAAATCCTTAACATATGCATATTAAACAAATGAATGAATATATTTTTGGAGAACATGCCAAGGGTGTGATTGGATGAATTTGCTAGAGATTTGGTATATGATTTGTGGATCTAATCAATCATCTTAGCAGCAATGCTTCTAGCTTTGACTGAAGGGAAACAAGGTGGAACAAAATAGAAGAAGGACCTTGAATTTCTGGCACTCTATAGACAGAAAATGAATTAATGTGGTTGTCAGTCATGAACATGTGTTATCTTAAAAAAAAAAAAAGGAAAGAAAGAAAAGAGTGACCCCAAAGTTAATTCAGAAATAAGAGTGAAGAAAGGTTATCAATGCAAAAAGAATCAGGCCTGGGGATTGGCCTGAAAGACTAGGGCATCTCCCTCTAAGTTCAAGTGATCTTAGTTCACTGATTCCCATGCTTTTGGACCTGAGAACAGAGCAGCAAGCCCAAAAGATTAGTTTCAAGCCTTACAATCAAACAGAATGTGCCTGTTAGATTTTAAACTTGCTTAGGGCCCATAACCCCATTCTTTCTTCTGATTTCTCTCTTTTGGGATCACAATGCTTATCCTATGCCTGTCTCACCTTTGCATTTTCAAAGCAAACAACTTGTCTGATTTCCTAGGTTCACAGATGAAATGGAATTTAGCCTCAAGATGATTCATGGCTTATGTCTCATTCATACCTAATTTAGGTGCTATTTAGATGAGATTTCAGACTTAGAGCTGATTTAGAATGAGTTAAAACTTTGGGAAATGTTGGGATGAGGTGAATGCAGTTTGCACATTAAAAGGGCATAAGTATTAGGGGGCAAGAAAACATAGAGCTATGGGTTGAATAGTGTCCTATCCCCAAATTTATATAACAAGCCCTGTTTATTTAACTTATATGCAGAGTATATCATGAGAAACACTGGGCTGGATGAAGCACAAGCTGGAATCAAGATTGCTGGGAGAAATATCACTAACCTCAGATATGCAGATGACACTACCTTTATGGCAGAAAGTGAAGAAGAACTAAAGAGCCTCTTGATGAACATTTTGAATAGTGTCCTATCCCCAAATTTATATAACAAGCCCTGTTTATTTAACTTATATGCAGAGTATATCATGAGAAACACTGGGCTGGATGAAGCACAAGCTGGAATCAAGATTGCTGGGAGAAATATCACTAACCTCAGATATGCAGATGACACTACCTTTATGGCAGAAAGTGAAGAAGAACTAAAGAGCCTCTTGATGAACATGAAAGAGGAGAGTGAAAAAGTTGGCTTAAAGCTCAACATTCAGAAAATGAAGATCATGGTATCTGGTCCCATCACTTCATGGGAAATAGATGGGGGAAAGGGTGGAAACAGTGTCAGATTTTATTTTTGAGGGCTCCAAAATCACTGCAGATGGTGATTGCAGCCATGAAATTAAAAGATGCTTACTCCTTGGAAGGAAAGTTATGACCAACCGAGATAGCATGTTAAAAAGCAGAGACATTACTTTGCCAACTAAGGTCCACCTCATCAAGGCTATGGTTTTTCCAGTGGTCATGTATGCATATGAGAGTTGGACTATAAAGAAAGCTGAGCACTGAAGAATTGATGCTTTTGAACTGTGGTGTTGGAGAAGACTCTTGAGAGTCCCTCAAACTGCAAGGAGATCCAACCCGTCCATTCTAAAGGATATCAGTCCTGGATGTTCATTGGAGGGACTGATGTTGAAGCTGAAACTCCAACATTTTGGCCACCTGGTGTGAAGAGCTGACTCATTTGAAAAGACCCTGATGCTGGAAAAGATTGAGAGCAGGAGGAAAAGGGTACAACAGAGGGTGAGATGGTTGAATGGCATCACCGACTCAAACATGGGTTTGGGTGGACTCCTGGAGTTGGGATGGACAGGGAGGCCTGGCATGCTGCAGTTCATGGGGTTGAAAAGTCAGACATGACTGAGTGACTGAACTGAGCTGAACTGAATCCCCAAAACCTTGGAATGTGACATTATGTATGTGTAATTGCAAATTGTATTATGATGAGATCATTAGGGTAGACCCTAGTCCAATAAAAAGAGGACCCCAGTCCTTGTAAAAGAGGAAGTTTGGATACAGATGCAGACATACATAGTGGGAAGATGGTTTGAAGATAAATAATTCATTCTATTAGGAGGAAGAGAGGCTAAAGAATTGTTTCTATAAGCTGAGGAAAGAGGCTTAAAAGCAGGTCTTTCCCTCACAACTTTCAGAATAAACCAAATCTGTTAACACCTTGACTTTGGACTTCCAACCTCCATATTTATGAGGTGATTAATTGCTGATCATTAGGGTAGACCCTAGTCCAATAAAAAGAGGACCCCAGTCCTTGTAAAAGAGGAAGTTTGGATACAGATGCAGACATACATAGTGGGAAGATGGTTTGAAGATAAATAATTCATTCTATTAGGAGGAAGAGAGGCTAAAGAATTCTTTCTATAAGCTGAGGAAAGAGGCTAAAAGCAGGTCTTTCCCTCACAACTTTCAGAATAAACCAAATCTGTTAACACCTTGACTTTGGACTTCCAACCTCCATATTTATGAGGTGATTAATTGCTATTGTTTTACATCATCTAATTTTTGGCAAATAATAAGGCTAAGAAACATTTCTATTTTCAATCATACAATTTTTTTATTTTGAAGAATTTGAGATAATTAAAATAGCTTAAAATTCAATACTTTAATTGTTTTTAATTATTTTTATGTAATTAATTGTTTTTTTAAGATACTTAGAATTAGGAAGAAAAAGTAAATTAAAATTAAGTAAATTTATTGTAACCACGTTTTAAAGAATATATACATTCTACACATTTTATTTCTCTCTCTCCTATGTCATCTACTCTTTCAAAATATGGGTTTTTAAATATATATTACAGTTAAATATATATATAGTAAAAATTTATAGATTTTATTAAAATTCTGACAAATATATTTATGCATTTTTCATTATTGTCTAATGTCAAATTACCAGAAATGAGTTAAAATCGANTGGAACTCTCTTGCTTTTTTGATGATCCAGCAGATGTTGGCAATTTGATCTCTAGTTCCTCTGCCTTTTCTAAATTCAGCTTGAACATCTGGAATTTCATGGTTCGTGCACTCTTGAAGCCTGGCTTGGAGAATTTTGAACATTACTAATTTGTGAGATGAGTGCAATTGTGTGGTAGTTTGAGCATTCTTTCGCATTGCCTTTCTTTGGGATTGGAATGAAAACGGACCTTTTCCAGTCCTGTGGCCACTGCTGAGTTTTCCACATTTGCTGGCATATTGAGTGCTGCACTTTCACAGCATCATCTTTCAGGATTTGAAACAGCTCAACTGAAATTCCATCACCTCCACTAGCTTTGTTCGTATTGATGCTTTCTAAGGCCCACTTAACTTCACATTCTAGTATGTCTGGCTCTAGGTGAGTGATCACACCATTGTGATTATCTTGGTTGTAAAGATCTTTTTTGTACATTTCTTCTGTGTATTCTTGCCACCTCTTCTTAATATCTTCTGCTTCTGTTTGGTCCATACCATTTCTGTCCTTTATCGAGCCCATCTTTGCATGAAATGTTCTCTTAGTATCTCTGATTTTCTTGAAGAGATCTCTAGTCTTTCCCATTCGGTTCTTTTCCTCTATTCTTTGCATTGATCGCTGAAGAAGGCTTTCTTATCTCTTCTCTATTCTTTGGAATTCTGCATTCAGTTGCTTATATCTTTCCTTTTCTCCTTTGCTTTTCGCTTCTCTTCTTTTCACAGCTATTTGTAAGGCCTCCCCAGACAGCCATTTTGCTTTTTTGCATTTGTTTTCCATGGGGATGGTCTTGATCCCTGTCTCCTATACAGTGTCACGAACCTCATTCCATAGTTCATCAGGCACTCTATCAGATCTAGACCCTTAAATCTATTTCTCACTTCCACTGTATAATCATAAAGGATTTTATTTAGGTCACTTAGGAATTATTAATTCATAAACTTAAAATTCAGAAAACTAAGATCATGGCGTCCAGTCCCATCACTTCATGGGAAATAGATGGGGAAACAGCATCATCACTGCAGACGGTAACTGCGGTCATGAAATTAAAAGATGCTTACTCCTTGGAAGGAAAGTTATGACCAACCTAGATAGCATATTCTAAAGCAGAGACATTACTTAACCAACAAAGGTCCATCTAGCCAAGGCTATGGTTTTTCCAGTGGTCATGTATGGATGTGAGAGTTGGACTCTGAAGAAAGCTGAGTGCCAAAGAATTGATGCTTTTGAAGTGTGGTGTTAGGGAAGACTCTTGAGAGTCCCTTGGACTGCAAGGAGATCCAACCAGTCCATTCTGAAGGAGATCAGCCCTGGAGTTTCTTTGGAAGTACTGATGCTAAAACTGAAACTCCAGTACTTTTGGCTACCTCATGCGAAGAGTTGACTCATTGGAAAAGACTCTGATGCTGGGAGGGACTGGGGGCAGGAGAAGGGGGATGACAGAGGATGAGATGGCTGGATGGCATCACCGACTCGATGGATGTGAGTTTGAGTGAACTCCGGGAGTTGGTGATGGACAGGGAGGCCTGGCGTGCTGCGATTCATGGGGTTGCAAAGAGACGGACACGACTGAGCAACTGAACTGAACTGAAACTTAAAATATAGAGACACAGATATACATAAATACAAGACATTACTTCCAAAGGGAAATTGGAATTTCCAACAACCGCATTATATAAATATTATCATATAATGGACCCTTAGGATCTTAAGTTAGTGCCATAGGTATTTTTAAAATTTGTGTGTATGTGAATTCATGTTACAGACATGAGTGAATATACATAAGTGTATATGCATAGATACCACTGTGCATATTGCCAGGTTTTTCCTTTTCCACTGTGGCCTGCCACAGCATGCTGGATCCAGCTCCCTGTGCTGTGCAGCAGGACCTTCTTAATCCCGCCTATGGATGACAGTTTGCATCTGCTCATCCCAGACTCACGTGCAGCCCTCCCTGACCCCAGCGCTGGCAGCCCCAAGCGTGTTCCCTGCGCCTGTGCTGTGGATGGCTTCACTTGTGTCATGTCTGAGAGGCCACACGTAAGCAATGCCAGATGATGTTTGTCTTTTTGGTTCTGACTTAGTTTGCTAGGAGTTCCCTGGTGGCTCAGACGGTAAAAGCATCTGCCTACAATGCGGGAGACCCAGGTTCGATCCCTGGGGTGGGAAGATCCCCTGGAGAAGGAAATGGCAGCCCACTCCAGTATTGTTGCCTGTAAAATCCCATGGACAGAAGAGCCTGGTAGGCTGCAGTCCATGGGGTCGCAAAGAGCCAGACACGGCTGAGTGGCTTCACCTCACTTCACTTAGTTTGCTTAGTTTGATAATCTGTAGGTCCATCCATGCTGCAGCAAATGGCATCATTTCATTCCTTTTTTGGCAGATGTCACCATCTTAGTTTTTTGAATGCTGAGTTTTAAACCAGCTTTTTCATCCTTTTCTTGCACCTACATCAAAATGCTCTTCAGTTCCTCTTTGCTTTCAGCCATAAGGGTGGTGTCATCTGCATATCTGAGTTTATTGATATTTCTCCTGGCAGTCTTGATTCCAGCTTGTGCTTCATCCAGCCCAGCGTTTCTCATGATGTACTCTGCATATAAGTTAGATAAGCAGGGTGACAATATACTGCCTTGACGTACTCCTTTCCCAATTGGAACTAGTCTGTGGTTCCATGTCCAGTTTTAACGGTTGTTTCCTGACCTGCATACAGATATCTCAGGACGTAGGTCAGGTGGTCTGGTATTCCCATCTCTTTAAGAATTTTCCACAGTTTGTTGTGATCCACACAGTCAAAGGCTTTGGTGTAGTCAATAAAGCAGAAATAGATGTTTTTCTGCAACTCTCTTGCTCTTTTTATGGTCCAACAGATGTTGGCAATTTGAACTCTGGTTTCCTCCGGCTTTTCTAAACTCAGCTTGAACATCCGGAAGTTCACGGTTCACATACTGTTGAAGCCTGACTTGGAGAATTCTGAGCATTACTTTACTAGCGTGTGAGATGAGTGCAATTGTGCGGTAGTTTGAACATTCTTTGGCATTGCCCTTCTTTTGGATTGGAATGAAAACTGACCTTTTCCAATCCTATGGCCACTGCTGAGTTTTCCAAATTTGCTGGCATATTGAGCGCAGGACTTTCACAGCCTCATCTTTCAGGATTTGAAACAGCTCAGCTGGACTTCCGTCACTTCCACTAGCTCTGTTCGTAGTGATGCTCCCTGAGGCCCCCTTGACTTCGCACTCCAGGGTGTCTGGCTCTGGGTGAGTGATCACACCACCGTCCAGGGCGTCTGGCTCTGATTGAGTAGCCGCACCACCATTCAGGGCGTCTTGCTCTGGGTGAGTGGCCACACGGCCGTCCAGGGTGTCTGGCTCTGGGTTAGTGATCACACCACCGTCCAGGGCGTCAGGCTCTGGGTGAGTGGCCGCACCACCGTCCAGGGCATCTGGCTCTGGTTGAGTGGCCACACCGCCGTCCAGGGCGTCTGGCTCTGGGTGAGTGATCACACCACCATCCAGGCCGTCTGGCTCTGGGTGAGTGGCCGCACCGCTGTCCAGGGCGTCTGGCTTTGGGTAAGTGGCCGCACTGCCGTCCAGGATGTCTGGCTCTGGGTGAGTGGTCACAGCACTGTCCAGGCCGTCTGGCTCTGGGTGAGTGGCCGCACCGTCCAGGGCGCTGGCTCTGGGTGAGTGGCTGCACCGCCATGGCTGCCTCGGCCATTCCCCTGGATGCATGCATCACACCTGCCTCATCCCTTCGTCCGTGAATGGACATTTTAGGCTGTTTCCATGGCTTGGCTATTGTAAATAGTGCTGCTGTGAACATAGGGGTTTGTTTGTTTGTTTAATTAAAAAAAGGTTGAAAAGGATAAAAAGTCTCCCTTCCCACTTAACCACTGTTAATGTAAAACTAAAGTGCATGTACCATTAGACAGTCCCAGTTAACTAAAGGGAAAAAAGAAAAAATACAGCTCCTTTTTCTCCTCACACTTCGTTTTGCCAGCCCATTTCACTACAGGTATCCATTGTTAAGCTTCTTATAACTCTTCCTAGGAGAAAGAAAATATATTTTAAATTAAGGGGTAATGGGTACCTCATGTTAATATGCTAACAGCTCGTGTCTAGAGATGACTTCACTGTGAAGCCTCAAGATAAAAGCAAAACTTGTGCAGTGCAGGTGACAAGCAGTAAGTGGCTGGGACAAAGAAGAGGGAGGCCAGATCAGCTCGGGCAGGACATAGTGTGACAGGACAGAGCCTGTTCCTGCCCACAGGGAGGACTGCAAGGCCTCAAGGCTGTCCTGGAAGATGGCCATGTAGCAGTCCCTCTGCGTGCTGTTGAAAAACGAGAGTCCTGAAGCAGAATAATCACTTTAAGAAGACAGAGGAATACAGAATATGTAAAACAAATTAAGGAGACTCATTAACTAGAACATGCCTCTTTTGGGGAAGACTTACTCCAGAAGACACTGAATGAATGAGTTGTTGGATAGAGAACAAGGTCAGAGTTAGCCCTTTGCCATCAGAAGACCTCACTGCACGTTTCTTTCATCTGAAGTCGCCTTTACTACAGCCCCCTCTAGGGGAGCAGGGCGATGAATCTGTGCTCAGCATGGGCTCTGGAGTCCGGCCTGGGTTGGAATCTGGCCTTAGTCACTGCCTTGCTGGATGCCCCATGGAGGCTGCTTGACCTCTCATC
>SJXQ01007139.1:75986-121286 GCA_006408695.1 Aepyceros melampus | reverse complement strand
GGGTGACCAGGAGGACAGAGCCCACCCTGAGGGTGCCAGCGGCTTCTGAAAGGAGTGTGTGTGCTCCCGTGCCCCCGGCCTGTGCCCCTCTTCCCCAGCACAGGCAGTGAGATCACCGTCAGGGGAGAGGCCACCCTGCTGGACTCGCCCTGCGCGGCTCACGCGGGTGGCGATGCTCCTTTCAGTGCCGCGATGGCAGGGAGCCCCGAGGGGTCCATCAGGCTTTGTCTCATTGAGGTGTGCCCAGTAGTCTGCCTCCGAAATACTGTGTTTCCTGCAGAAAACTGACCTTCCCTGAACCACCACCCCACCCTCTTCAGATGTAGCTCCCATCTGACGGCCTGAGACGGTCGGGTGGTCCCTCCTTGTGCTTTCGCTGGCCGGGGTCAGAGGTTAGTCGGTGTGTGTGCAAGGCCTCGTCTCTCCTGAGCTGGTGTTTCAGAAGCTCCTTACCAGCTCCTGTGGGGCCGTCCTCGGGGCCAGCAGACTTGCTAGACACATTTCCTACCGTCAACCCGCAGAGGGCTTGTTCCCCGACGTTTGAAGGAAAGACTGCACATGCCTGCTGTGGCTTGAGGATATTCAGTATATTCAAGAGTGACTTACCCTATAATTACGAAAAGCCGTTCTGGGTCAGGACTTCAGACCTTTATAGGACGCTTCTGGGGGAGTGCCCTAAGGAGCACCCTGAATCCATGAGGGGTCAAAGCAGCAGCCTTGAGCTGCGGGAGGGGGTGAACTCCGTGCCTTTGCTGCTGGGACCCCTGAGGCCAGGACAGCGCTCAGAGGCCGTCGTGAGAGGGGTCCAGCCCGGGCCTCCGTTGACCCAAACCAGCCCCAAGTGCAGCTATTCCTGGGGAAGGGGCGTGCTGTTGGCAGAGCAGTTCTTTTCAGCTGGGACTCTCTGGAGAGAGGAAGCCACAGGGGCTGTTGGCATCTGAGAGAAAGCGTGCCTCAGGCCGCTGGAGTCCTGCCCAGCTCTGCATGGTGGACAGTGTGCCTCCAGGCGTGAGCCTCAGGCCCCGGCGCCCACAGACGAGCGTTGGTCCTGTCAGGATGCCATGCAGCTTACCGGCTGCAGGCCTGTTGACCCGGACTCCTCGGCCGGGATCTGTCCGGCGGGGCCTGGCTGGAGAAATGTCTCATCCATCCCCCCAACGTTGTCCTGAGCCTGCGTGCTAGGCCAGCAAAGGGCGGAGAGGCTGAAGGCCCTTCCTTCTGTCTCACGTGCTGGTGACTCCAACTTCTTGAAGTCTAAGTGTTTCCGTTCTCACAGGGCACAGAAATGTTAGCCAGGTTCTGTAACAGAGGATAAATGTGTTTTAGTACACATTTTTTATATGCGATACACGCCACATAGTACTTTATTAATACTACCACCAGTTTGGAATTTGTTCATTCTGAAATAAATTCTGAAAAGAGCTGACTTAATGTTATCTTTGAAACGATAGTTGGCCAGGCAGAATAAAAGCCATAAAAGAAACTCATGGAGAACAGAACTTTCAGATCCTCTCTGGATTGGATAACTAGATACATATTCCCACACAGTAAATGACTGATAAGCTGATTTGTTAAAGCAGGTATTCAAAAGATTTTGCCTAAATATGTCATTATCTTATTTTGTTATGATGGTTATTTTATGTAACAGTCTACATGTTGTGAAAAAATTTGGAAATTTAGACTGTTAAGTGGATCATACCTGTGCTGTCCAGGTTGGTATCTGTTCGCTACATGGGGTTTTCAAGACTTAGTTTGAAAAAATGAGTGTGAAATATCTCCATTATTTTATTTTGATGACATATTGGAATGATCATAGTTTGGATGTTTGGTGAAGTAAAATAATTATTTAAATTAATTTTACTTGTCTTTGGTGTTAAACTATGGATACTAGAAAATTAAAACGACACATGTGGCTTGCGTGCTGTTTCTGTCGAACAGCGGCAGTGCAGGCAGGCCCCTGCAGGTCTTCCACGTGGAACACAGCAGAGGTTGACTGTCACCGCGCCATGTACCACCCAACAAGAGAAGCTGTGACGGGCGCAGCCCCTGCCCTTCCTGAAATCTGGTCTGTGATATAAGCAGGAGCACTCTGAATACAAGAGACCTGACCATCCATTGGTGTTTCCAGGAAAAAGCATTTCAAAATGTGTATATATCCTAACAACCAAGTAGACAGGCCTCAGCCACTCCCCAAATCGAATCGCTCCTTAGAGTCACCCTCTCTGATACAGAAATGCAATAATGTGTTGGTTTAGTACTTAAGTTTGGACAAACCATATGATGCTGCTAGCTATGTATATAAACACTATTTCCTGGGCATAGAGTTGATTAAACTCTGTAAGCCTGTTTTCTCATAATGTCATTAGGATCAAATGATACAGCGTGTAAAGGCCCATACATGTGCATGGACTAACCTTTTGTAAACATCACTTTGCTGAGGGGTATTTTAATTTTCTGCTTTCTTCTTTGGGTCACCAGACTAGGGAAGTATACATATAGTAAAGGTTCAGGAATGGTAGATGGCTATAGGACAGATAAAATCTAAAATCTGAGTTTTCTTGATTTTATTATAATTTCAACATGGAAACAGTTGACTTCTATAATAGGGATCACTTCTTAAGATTTTTTCCCTTGATAATGTGTGTGTGTGTGCGTGTGTGTGTATACGCACACGCGCACACACACTCATCGTGTCTATTTGCCACCCCGTGGACTGTAGCTGCCAGGCTTCTCTGTCCATGGAGTTTTCCAGGCAAGAATACTGTAGTGGGTTACCATTTCCTCCTCCAGGGCATTTTCCCGACCCAGGGTTTGAACCTGCTTCCCTAGCATCTATCCTGCATTGGCAGACTGGTTCTTTAACACTGCGTCACCTGGGAAGCCCATTAATGTTTGTAATTACTTTTAAATGGAAAAATTTCCCAACAGCTTTGATGGAACTTTATATTATAAATGCCTGACAGAGATACCCCCTACCTTATTTTCAGATAGTAATCAAAAAACTAAAATTTAATAAGATTTGATATATATAATTGCTTACAGCTATGTTTTTTTTTTCATATTGGAAGATAAATTTGGAGGAGGGAATTGTTGTAGTCCACAAAATTGTAAGTTTTTCCAGAAGTAAAATAAAATTTAAATGAATCTACCTGGTGGTGTTTTAGAGTAACTTACAATCTGAACTGTCATGTCAAACGATGAAATTCTACAGATCATTGTTACTGTTCAGTCGCTCAGTCGTGTCCAACTCTTTTTGACTCCATGGATTGCAGCACACCACACTTCCCTGTCCTTTACCATCTCCCAGACTTTGTTCAAACTGATGTCCACTGAGTCAGTGATGCCATCCAACCATCTCATCCTCTGTCGTCCCCTTCTCCTCCTGCCTTCAATCTTTCCCATTATCAGGGTCATTTCTAATGAGTCAGCTCTTCGCATCAGGTGGTCAGAGTATTGGAGCTTCAGCTTCAGCATTAGTCCTTCCAGTGACTATTCAGGACTGATTTCCTTTAGGATGGACTGGTTGGATCTCCTTGCAGTCCAAGGGACTCTCGAGAGTCTTCTCCAACACCACAGTTCAAAAGCATCAGTTCGTTGGTGTTCAGCCTTCTTTATGTCCAGCTCTCACATCTGTACATGACTATTGGAAAAGCCATAGCTTTGACTACACGGATCTTTGTTGGCAAAGTAATGTCTCTGCTTTTTAACATGTTGTCTAGGTGGATCATAACTTTTCTTCCAAGGAGCAAGCGTCTTTTAATTTTGTGGCTGCAGTCACCATCTGCAGTGATTTTGGAGTCCAAGAAAATAAAGTCAGCCACTGTTTCCATTATTTCCCCATCTATTTGCCATGAAGTGATGGGACCGGGTGCCATGATCTTCGTTTTCTGAATGTTGAACTTTAAGCCAACTTTCTCACTCTCCTCTTTCACTTTCATCAAGAGGCTCTTCAGTTCCTCTTCACTTTCTGCCATGAGTGGTGTCATCTACATATCTGAGGTTATTGATATTTCTCCTGGCAATCTGATTCCAGCTTGTGCTTCCTCCAGCTCAGCGTTTCTCATGATGTACTCTGCATAGAAGTTAAATAAGCAGGGTGATAATATACAGCCTTGACATACCCCTTTCCCAATTTGGAACCAGTCTATTGTTCCATGTCCGGTTCTAAGTGTTGTTTCTTGACCTGCATATAGGTTTCACAGGAGGCAGGTAAGATGGTCTCATATTCCCATATCTTTCAGAATTTTCCACAGTTTGTTGTGATACACACACTCAAACGCTTTAGCCTAGTCAATGAAGCAGAAACAGATGTTTTCCTGAAATTCTCCTGCTTTTTCTGTGAGCCAGCAGATATTGGCAATTTGGTCTCTGGTTCCTCACCATCTAAAGATGGTTCCTCTGCCATCTAGAGATCATAAGTAGAGTATAATTTAAAAAAAAAAAAAACAAGAAGAGGAGGAATAGTGAGAATTTCCCACTTATTTAACAACTCTGGAGATGAGAGTCTGACTTAGGTCCTGCCAAGCTGAAGCCGAGGTATCGGGAGGCCTTGGGGAGAGGCATTTGTGCTGTTGGCAGTGTTCAGTTCCTAGTGACTGCAGAGCTGGGGCCCCCGTTTCTCCACTGGCTGTCAGTGGAGGGCCATTTGCAGCCTCGAGGACCCTCACTGCCTCATTTCCCTTCCTCTGTCTTCACAGCCAGCGGAGGGCCATTCGCAGCCTCAAGGACCCTCACTGCCGTGTTTCCCTTTCTCCGTCTTCACAGCCAGCACCAGCAGGTCGGCGCACTCTGTCTGCAGCTGCCTCGTTTTCTGCAGTCACAGCTCCAACCCTTCTTCTGCTTTCTTGCTTTACTTTAAGGACCCTTGTCCACACCAACCCACCATGGCCACCCAGGACACTGTTCCCAGCTCAGGTTCTTAAATCGCGCCTGCAGCGTTTCTTCTGCCCTGTAAACTGGCACACTTACAGAGCCTAGACATTAAGGGCATAGGCTTTATTCCACCTGCCAGGGCTTTGCGGGGGAAGACATGAATTCTCAAATTTGCGCAGGAAGAAGTAGGAAACTTTTAATGGAGGAATTGACGTAGAAAAATGTCTAAAAGAGCCGTTATAGTAATAACTTCCAAAAGTCACCAGCACTAGCAAATGTTATAGGTGAATGACCCAAATTTTGAAGGGACGGATCGATTTGGTTGTTGGTTGTATAATCTTAGGAAAAGATGGGAGGTTTTTCACTTCATTTTGTGAAAAAGACATGTTCTTGTGAATCGAAATGCTTTGGTTGGTTCTTTAGATTCCTTTTTGTCTGTGGACTTTTAGAAGTAATTTGAAACTCAAAGCTGAGCAAACATTCCTTCTGTTTTAGCTTTATCTTCCACCACCCCAAGGCAATAAAAAGCTTCTCAAGGAGTGCAGTTCCAAGGAACAAAGAGAAAATAATCATAAAAGGAAAAAGAAAAGCCTAGGTTTATAGCACAGGCTTAAACTGTTTCCCACTTTACCATCTTGGATAAGAAATGCCTTCCTTGCAGGACCCTGAAAACAGAAGCTGAAAAGAAAACGTAGATACACACACATATACACAGAGGGGCTATGTTCCAGAATTTAGGAAGAACTCCATTAAGACAGTTTTTTAAAATAAAACTAACAGAGACAATACACATAGGACCTTCAGATGGCCTATGTTAATATGCTGAGAGGTTTTTTTTTTAAGATATTCACCCTCACTAGTTATTAAGAAACCTTAACTAACATAATGAAGCCCTCCTTCCATCAGATTAACCAAATAAATAAAAATTTAATGCATCATGTTACTTTTACGCTTGCTGATGCTACTGCTGCTAAGTCCCTTCAGTCGTGTCCAACTCTGTGGGACCCCATAGACGGAAGCCCACTAGACTCCTCCGTCCCTGGGATTCTCTAGGCAAGAACACTGTAGTGGGTTGCCATTTCCTTCTCCAGTGCCTCAAAGTGAAAAGGGAAAGTGAAGTCGCTCAGTCGTGTCCGACTCTTAGCGACCCCATGGACTGCAGCCTACCAGGCTCCTCAGTCCATGGGATTTTCCAGCAAGAGTACTGGAGTGGGGTGCCAATGCCTTCTCCTACTTTTACGCTTAGGTATGAACATATGTTATACACATATGTTTATGTTAAAATCCTGTGTGTGTGTGTGTGTGTGTGTGTGTGTGCTGGCCGCTCAGTCGTGGCCTCTGTGTGAGCCCATGGACTATAGCCCACCAGGCTCCTCTGGAGTGGGTTGCCATGCCCTTCTCCAGGGGATCTTCAGGACCCAGGGACTGAACACAGGTTTCCTGCATTGTGGCAGACTCTTTATCATTTGAGCTCTCTGGGAAGCCCATGTTAAAACCCTAGGAGAAAGCAATTTGGAACCGTTTATCTAAATTAGAATGTACATGCCATTAGACATAGCAGTTGCACATATGTAAATTTATATTATAGAAATAATGATCTCTACCTAAAGATGCACCTCTCTAGAGTGTTGTCATTTTGTTTGCAAAGGTGGAAAATTAGAAAAATGCTAAGTATTTGGGATCACTACAAATTTTTTTCTTCACATTCCTTAAAAAGGATAAGACTGATTTTTATACAAATCAAACTTAAGTTTTTATGACCAAGTAAGTCCAAAAAGTATAATTTACAGAGGGGTGGACTTTTGGAATAACGGAAGAAGAACCTCTGAAAAATCTGTTTCTCCACAAATGAAACAGCAGTAACGGTAGAAATGCCAAAGTCAACTTGTTCAGAGCTCTAACAGTTAAAGGACTGAGTCAGTGTGAAAGGGAAAGTGAGAGTGAAGTCACTCAGTCGTGCCCGACTCTTTGCGACCCCGGGGGCTGCAGCCCACCAGGCTCCTCCGCCCATGGGACTCTCCAGTGCGAGGAGCATCTGTTCACGTGAGAATGGCTCAGCCTCGTAAGAGTAGTGTGCTTTGCACCATTCTAGCTTTCCCTGTTTCCTCCCAGGTCTGCCATAGCCTTTGTTGACCAGCAGCCTTGCAACCACTGGGGGAAAGAATGAATCTAGAACACCCTACAAGTCCCATCCCCAGTGAATGGTCACTAGTTCCAGAGCTCCTGCAAAAACATCTTGTTCTTAGGGCCTGTCTTTATTTGACTTTAATCAGAACTCACTTAGAAACCCTATCCACAGAACATGCATCAGAAATCATCAGAGGTCCTTCCTGAACATCACAGCTGCCCAGGGCAGAAACAGTGCAAAGCAGGGACGGACCAGAAGCTTAGCAGGCAAAGCAGAGGCCAGCAAGAGACCCAGAGGGAAATCTGAGGAACGAGGCCGCCCCTGGAGGGCCTGCAAAGTGCCAGGGTGTGCCTAGGAACCTAGAAGGCCACACATGCAGGTCTGTGCACAAGCCCAGGGATGGCCTAAGAAACTCAGTCTGTCAGATGAACTTTTGTCTCTGCATAGACAAGAAGGGAGACGGGATGTGAACTGTAAACTGCTTGAACGCAGGCACAGAGCTCCCAGCAGGGGCTCAGATACTGTTCAGGAGTTTAAGGAAAGGGAAGTCCTGCCCCTTACCTGACCACTTAGCTAACCGAGCAGAGACTTCAGGGGCGCACAAAGCGAGGAATATAGACCTTACAGAAATAGTTTAGGGAAGTCACTGAAAAAAAACTGACAAGAAAACATTGGGATGGGAGGCACTCAGCTCTCATCCCCGCCTAATTGTAGAGCCCTCCCTTCCTCTCGTACCCTTGATGGATCTGGCAGTAAGTCCAGTCAGCTTTGTGTAGAATCTGACCACTTCTCACCGCCAAGCTACGATCAGTTGGCTGACTTGGATTTTGGCAGTGGCAGAATTGTTCCCTGCCCCTCCCCTTTTTTTTCCCTTTCCCACCCTTAAATTGTTCCCAACGCACCTGTCAGAGAGATCCTTTGAAAATTAAGTCAAGTCACGCCATGCCCCTTCCCAAATCCTCTAGCTGCTTCCACTGGCTTCCCTTCTCAGAGTAAAAGTCATCAAACCTCTACAGATCCCCCTCTGCCGGATGCCCTGCTGGCTCCCAGACCTCAGCCCGCTCCCCAAGGCTTAGCTCTAGCCACACTAGCTGCTCTGCTGATCCTCCAAACACTGGGGCCTGCTTGGGGCCTTGGCACCTGCTGACCCTCGTGTTGTCTGCAAAGCTGGTATTTTGCCTTCTCTGAGTTTTTGCCCAAATGTCCTGCACCTCCGATCTCGGTGATGCCTTTCCTGACCATCCTGCTTCAAACTCCACTCATTCGTCAGACACTCTTAGTCCCCTTTTCTGCTTTATTTGTGCCCACCATGTTTTCTGCCATGTGATGCCGTGTAAAATCATACATATGTTTTGAATGTATATGTCTCCCCTCACTAGAAACCGAGTGCCTTGGGGAGTGGGATTTCTGACGGTTCAGTTCCTTCTGTGTCTCCGTGCCCCTGAGTGCCTGGTGCTTATTATTAGGCCCTCGGTCACTGTGGGTGAATGAGCGAATGAAGGAGTGCGTGCTCGCCGGGCGCTGTGCCAGGCCGCTGAGTCCCCATCACAGCCCCCCGGAAGTGTCCCTGGGGCCCACGAGCCCTGCGTGGCTCTGGCTGCACTCGTCCTCCACACCCAGCAGGACTTTCTGGGCCTGTGCTCCTGTCTGGGAGCCTCACCGCCCCGGAGCCTGTGGGGAAGGCCCTGCGGGAGTCACGGACGCGGCACTGCGACGCGGGGACCAGTCTGGACATGGCCGGCCGTGTGAGCCCACACCCTGCCCCCCCTCCAGATGCTGCTCCCTGGGGCTGCGGGTAGCAGTGTCCCTGTTTTGCAATTAATGAAAATGAAAGAGGCTTTTTAGAAAAACCAGTGGAGGATTTATTTTTTCAATTTATTAATAATATAATCGTCACGTAATTGTTTCTGGCTTCTTGCTATTAAGAAGGGCTTAATAATAGAAGGGCTTCCCTGATAACTCAGTTGGTAAAGAATCCCCCTGCAAAGCAGGAGACCCAAGATCCGCTGGAGAAGGGATAGGCTGCCCACTCCAGGATTCTTGGGCGTCCCTGGGGGCTCAGCTGGTGAAGAATCCACCTGCAATGCGGGAGACCTGGGTTCCGTCCCTGGGTTGGGAGGATGCCCAGGAGAAGGATAGGCTGCCCACTCCAATATCTTGGCCTGGAGAATTCCATGGAGTCCATGTGGTTGAAAAGAGTCAGACACGACTGAGTGACTTTCACTTTCTATTATTAAGGGTGATAACATTAGTAAGGGAGAATGCAGTCATTTAATCCATGGTTTCTGAAATTGGATTTTTTTTTCATTTTTTAATATATGTACACACTTAGACCATTGTAGTATAAATAATTTATAGAAAACTCTAGTAGTCCTTCATTGTTTTAAAAAATGGACATCTATTCTGATACATAAAAGTGCATGCGTCTTAACACTCCATGGAGTCATGATGTTGATGGTGTGCATAAAGAAGTGTCATAATACTGATCGTTCATTAAAAGCAGTAAACTCAGCAGCAGTGAAAGTGTCTGGTGTTTCATTATTGCTACTGAATTTTTCTTCTAGGACAAAGTTCTAAAAACATCAGTTCCTCCCCGAGCATTGAGAGTTTGCCTGGAGGGAGAGAGTTCACTGGCTCCCCACCTTCATCTGCTGCTAAGAAGGATTCCTTTTTCAGCAACATCTCCCGATCGCGCTCACACAGCAAAACTATGGGCAGGAAAGAATCTGTAAGTACTTTAAGGACAGTGTTCTTTTTATTCTTCATTTTCCTCTAAAATGCCTCATTTGTGAAAGCCTCTTTTAATGCCTAGTTTTATAAAGTTCTTAAAATCGTTATGGACTAAAATGAAATATTTCATCAAAAATATTTTGATTATTATAATTTAGTAATATTTTAAGGTTGTCGTCTGTATTATACTGGGTTGGGAACAAGGTGACGTAGTATCAATTTAAAGTAAGATGAATCCTAAATTTTCATTCTGTTCTCCTTTTTTGCCAAAGCCTGTGTTATCTTCTAAAATATAATGATTATCATTATAACAAACCATAGAATAAGATACTTCAAACAGACCAAGCTGTTTATGTTGCCTTGATAGCCACCAATGCCATTTGTATACATTGCTCAAAAGCATATAGCTAGTACATATCAACTACCAAAAAAAAAATCTGGTTTTCAGAACTAAAATATTTATCACATTTATAGCTAATTCAACATGATATTCTAATATGAAGAATCCCACTGCCCCCTGGAAGAGGAGGTAGATGTGAGGCCTTACAGAAAGGGGTCTGGATGTGGCTGAAAGGGTGCTAAGACGGTAGAGTAAGGCTGCTGAAATGGGGGCCTATAAAACATCTGAGGGATAATTATCCATGGCTCATAGACACAGTAACAGCGTGGTGTCTATCTGTGTGACTGTAGGACACGCAGCTTCCTGGGGCCTCAGCCACCTCATCTGCAGTTTGAACAGCATCCTTAAGGGGAGACGTCACCGCACACTCATTTGGGGTGCTTCTCATGTGCACAAGAGCAGCGTGGAACTTTGATTTGATGGTGGCAGCTTTAATGCAAGCAGTTAGCTCTGCTCACTCCTAAACTCCACTCCAAGACAGTTAAAGTCATTAGAGATAAACCCTCCAGGAATAAGAAACAGTAGAGAAAGCAACAGCAACAAGATTTTGTTACTTGGAAAGCAGATGTTAAGTGGAAGCTAGGGCAACAGCCTAAGAAAGCTGAATGCTAAGGCAACAGTAGGGAAAACCAAGAAGCAACTTGAGTGAGATGGTAAAGCCCTCTAGAAGCTCAGGAACAGTAGGAACTTAGGAGCAGGGTGGACGTGGAGCTGAAGACATGTATGGTTCAGTCACTCAGCTGTGTCTGACCCCATGAACCGCAGCACGCCAGGCCTCCCTGTCCATCACCAAGTCCTGGAGTTTACTCAGACTCATGTCCATCGAGTCAGTGATGCCACCCAGCCATCTCATCCTCTGCCATCCCCTTATTCTCCTGTCTTCAATCTTGCCCAGCATCAGGGTCTTTTCTGCTGAGTTGGCTCTTCTTACCAGATGGACAGAGTATTGGAGCTTCAACTTTAGCATCAGCCTTTCCAGTGAATATTCAGGGTTGATCTCCTTTAGGATTGACTGGTTGGTTCTCCTTACTCTCCAAGGGACTCTTAAAGTCTTCTACAACACCACAGTTGAAAAGAGTTAATTCTTCTGCATTCAGCTGCCTTTATGGTCCTGCTCTCATACCCATACACGAACACTGGAAAAACCATAGCTTTGACTGTGTGGACGGACCTTTGTCGGCAAAGTAATGTCTCTGGTTTTTAATATGCTGTCTAGGTTGATCATAACTTTTCTTCCAAGGAGTAAGTGTCTTTTAATTTCGTGGCTGCAGTCCCCATCTGCAGTAATTTTGGAGCTTAAAAAGTAAAGTCTGTTACTGTGTCACCATCTATTTCCCATGAAGTGATGGGACCGGATGCCATGATCTTCATTTTTAGAATGTTGAGTTTTAAGCCAGCTTTTTCACTCTCCTGATTCACCTTCATCAAGAAGCTCTTTAGTTCCTCTTAGCTTTCTGTCATAAGGGTGGTGTCATCTGCATATCTGAGGTTATTGATATTTCTCCTGGCAATCTTGATTCCACCTTGTGCTTCATCCAGCCTGGCATTTATCATGATGTTTTCTGCATAGAAGTTAAATGAGCAGGGTGAAAATATCAGCCTTGACGCACTCCTTTCCTGATTCTGAACCAGTCTGTTTTTCCATGTCTGGTTCTGACTCTTGCTTCCTGACCTGCATACAGGTTTCTCAGGAGACAGGTAAGGTGGTCTGGTATTCCCATCTCTTTAAGAATTTTCCACAGTTTGTTTTGATCCACACAGTCAAAGGCTTTAATTAGCATAGTCAGTGAAGGCAAAAGTAGATGTTTTTCTGGAATTCCCTTACTTTTTCTGTGTTCCAGCAGATGTTAGCAATTTGCTCTCTCGTTCCTCTGCCTTTCTAAATCTAGCTTGTACATCTGGAAATTCTTGGTTCATGTACTATGAAGCCTAGCTTGAAGAATTTTGAGCATACCTTATAAATGAAACAAAACCTCATACCTGCCAGAGGGCGCAAACAGAACCTTGTGTGCACCCGGACCCAGGAGAGGAGCCACAGGAGCCTGAGCCAGGCCCGCCTGCGAGTGAGGCGGTCCCCTGCGGAGGCGTGGCAGCAGCGGCCCTGCCGCAGGCACAGGGGCTCTGCAGCCGCCTTCCTGGGAGGCGCAGCTCGTGGGCTGAGTCATCCTGGAGGAGGTCAACATTAGCCCCACTATAGAGCCGCTGGAACTCTGAGGACAAAGAGAGATCCCACAGACACACAGAATCGGGGAGAAAAAAGATTTCCAACAATGGGTTGGGAATTGAAATAGCTACAGACTTGCATGGCAACACCACAAGTAAGGCAGTGGAGGAATTCCTTCGAAGTTCTGAGAGGAAGTTACTTCCAACCTAGAATCAGTCCCCCACCAAGCTAATTAACTGTGAGGGTAAAATGCAGCGACTTTCAGACAAGAAGATTCAAACACATGTATTCCCGTGCACCCATTCTCAGAATCCCCTGGAGAACATGCCTCACGAAAAGGAGGACAGATACCAAGGACAGAGAGCACTCGAGAGCAGGGGCAGGGCGTCTGACTGACACCAAGGACAGAGAACACTCGAGAACCAGGGGCAGGGTGTCTGACAGGCACAAAGGAGAGAGAACACTTGAGAGCAGGGGCAGAGCGTCTGACAGGCACCAAGAACAGAGAGCACTCGAGAGCAGGGGCAGAGCGTCTGACAGGCACCAAGGACAGAGAGCACTCGAGAGCAGGGGCAGAGCGTCTGACAGGACTCTTCAGAAGAGCACTGTAGGGAATCCTTGGAGCTCGTGGAGCAACTGGGCAGCCGATCCAAAGAGCAGCCGCCAGTCTGGATTGGAGCAAGTCAGAAAGTTCCGGAAAGTTTTCTCTAAAAAGATGAAGTTGGAGGAATGACTAGTATGCTTGAACAAATTTAGAAATTTGCACAGCTAAAGGTGAGTTTTAAGTTTGAATTAGTAGCAGCTTTATAAAAATGAAATCATTGAAATCCAGGACAATGGTAACTCCAAAGAAAAACCGAGAGAGTACAGGAAAGACAGAAAGGTATTGATGAGTCCTGTCACTCAGCCAGACCAGGGGCTTATATGCCCCTGTCATGTAGGTGTTGACGGTTAATCACGATCAAGTCCCATGAGAAGGTGGGTGGGGAGGAGGGGGCAGTGGTGGTCAGAGCTACGTCTTCATCTTCCATCTTGGAAATCAGTGACTAGTCCTCTCTAGAAAAATCAGGATGTGGCAACATGAGCTAGAGCTATAAAAGTGAGGGGGAAAAAAAAAGTGAAAAGAATTGAAAGTGGCTGCTCGTGGAGAGCAGGAAGTGGAGGGTGGGGCTGTGTGAACTATTTTTCATAACAAGCCTTGTAGAGCCATTTGAGTCTTCAAAGTGTTACATATGTAGCTTAGATTAAAAACGATAACTAAAAATTACAACAAAAATAGAATGTTTTGGCATAATCGATTAGAAGAGGCGCTGTCTGCCTGCACAAAGAGCATGTCTCTGAAGAGCGGGGGTGAGGACTCAGAAGTGAGGAGGCATTTGGAGGCGTGCTGGCTCTGCGTTCGCCCTGTTCTGGTGGCATATGGGTTAGGCTGCAACACCAGTTAATGACTTTTCCTTTGTGGTGCGGCTGTAACTTAAAACTGAGAAGTTGAGCAAAAATAGAGACGGAGTAAGTCTACCTCTCTGCAGAGATCTGCTGTGAACCCAGAAACAGAGGGCTCCCTTTATTCAAAATTTGATATCTGTCTTAACTTGTGGGGGGTGGACACATTTTCAAGAGAAAGCCCATCGTTTTCCAAGTAAAAGGTTATAGTTTTAGGGAATAATGGCTGTGGTCCGAGCTCTCTGGTCCAGCTGTGCCCACCATAGGCACCGGCTAGGACTATCCGGTGTGATCCATCTGCCCCACGGCCCACTCTGGCCTGGGAGCTGGCGACGGCAGTGGCAGGCCTGTGGTTGCGAGCCCTTCCTCATCCTGCCTGCTGGCACAGTGAGCCGAGACTGTCGCTCCTCCTGGCCCGAGCACGGCTGGACACGTTCGGGTCCAGAGCTGAGACTCGATCTCCCGGGGGAGCCAGGTGCTGCCGGCAGACTGGTCCCAGGGACACTGAGCTGTGATGAGATGCCTCCCCTCCTTCGCTTCCGTTTCCAGCCCTGTTTGGTGTGCGGCAGGGATATTCCATGTCCTCAGAAAAGTTCAGAATAATTTTTCAGTAACATCATCATCACCACCAGTTTCTCTCACAGCAAGTGGCCAGAAATTGGAGCAAAGACATCTGTTGCTTTGGGTCCCTGGTGCCATAAACTGTTGGATGCCTTTCAGATTTCAAGACTTGGTTGATCTCTTAAAGCGTCCCAGGGTTGGTAAATTACTGATGTCAGCTAACAAACGGCTGAAATAGCAGTTGAAAACAGACATTAAAACAAAGATACTCTCGTGGTAGCTGTCAACCCAGAGTGGTGAAATCTACTTATAATGTTTGCAATCTAACCATTGAGAATTGATTTTTCTTCATCATCAATATAAGTATGATGTATTTTGAACAAGAGTCATGTATTAGGTCATAGAACTTATTTCCTCTCATTACTGCTTTTTTATGTATTATAGAAAGACTTTTGTAATCCATAGGCTACCTTCTTTAAATGTACTCCTGTTAATGCCTCTGATCTGGTTGCATAATAAAAGAACACAAAACTCAGCTAAGTCTATAGAGAGGTAACAAATTAAGCTTTTTGCCATTTATTTATAAAAGACATTATTATAGTACTTTTCTGAAATGTGCACAAACCAGTAAGACGTTTAAGAATTGACCTTACTTCTTTATCAGTAGTAGAATATTCTGAAGGTTGGTGTTTATTCATGGAAATGATTTTCCCTCTGCTTTGCTTCCTGGAAGTGTTTAGGTCACAATTCTATCCAAGTGATATAATTTTTCCTCAAGACTAAAAAAGCTCTGATTTTTTAGTCTTGAGGAAATTGGCAGTTTTGATACTAAAGTTTTCATGCTTTATTCCGTGTGGTAATATAAATGACATCCAATACTTAGTTTTCTAGAAATCTATTTTAGTTGGTCATTCATCCGACTGCTAAGTAAATTTTTACTTGTCTTAGCACCATTAGTCATGTTCTATGTTGTTGCCAAGTCGTTTTCCAAGAATATCTTTGCTGAGGTTAAAGAAAAGAGAATATAAGAAAGACTCTAAAATGGATTTGTGCAAATGAATAAGTTCTAATATTTAAGCACATTAGCCAATTAAATGATCTTTTCTAAATTCCTGATGAACTGCAAGACATTTTGCTGTGCTTTGTGATAATTACATACCAATCTCCAAAGATCTAAACTGATAAATGGTTCAGAGTCCTCTCTAAACCACAGGAAATCAAAATTATCTGAGCTGAAAGGTCCTGCATAAAAATGGGGTGTGTAATGAGCTATCCACTGCCTGCGGGCTCACTGCGCCCCTGGGGACGCGCCCTGTGTCTCTGTGACCCCTGCGCGCATCCATTGTCGCCCCGCATGCATCCATCGTCGCCCCGGTCATGTTCTAGAAACAAATTTAAGGCATAACCGTATGACAGATATAAGAGAGCAGTCTCACTGAAGGTGCTTACAGTGAAACTGGAGTGGGGAGAACATGTTAGAAATCATAATCAAAGTATTAATAAAAATAAGATTCATCAATGAGAGAGGCCTTAGGTGCATCAGTACCGGGGAACAGTGAAGACAGCGTGGAAAATGGGCTCAGAAGACAGACCACCACGGGCTTTGTTGGTCTAGAGCAGCTTCACGTGAGAGATTAGACTTGAACCACAGCCGCACATTTCTTCCCCTACGTGCAGACCCCGTGACTTCTGGGGAGGGAAGGAGGTGGAGGCGTGATGATAGGCAGGCGGCGGTGTGCACAGAGCTGCTCTCTCCTCCTCACCTCCTCTCACAGTGTAAGATGGTTGGCACTGTGCCCAGTGGCTTTTGGTAAACAAGAGAGGAAGTGCTGTCTCAGATGCAGAGATCTGTTGCTCGTTGTTCAGATAGCGAGTCTCCAGAGAGGCAGGCCTGGTGTTGGTGGGCTTGGCCCTGGTGTCTGCAGCTCCCGGCGCTGCCCTCAGGGATCGGCTGGTCCCCCGTCTGCCCCTGTCACTGTCCTCAGGAAGGTGCCACCGAACCTGCCAGCTACGGGCATCCCTAAGCCTCACTCAGAGCAGTCTGTGTGCAAGTTCCCCAGCAGGCTTTCCTTCCCCCCTCAGTGGCTGGCCAGAAGTCAATCCCAGGCCCACTCTGGTTTTTTTTTAAACTTTGTTTTGTATTGGGGCATAGCTGCTTAACGGTTTTGTGATAATTTCAGGTGAACAGGGAAGGGGTTCAGCCATACATCTGCATGTGCCCACTCTCCCCAGGCCGCCCTGCCCCCCAGCTGCCCTCCCCCCAGGCTGTCCTGAGCAGGGCTCCATGTGCGTACAGAGGGACCGGTGGCTATCCATCGGGAATGTAGCGTTGCGCACATGCCCTTCCCACGCTCCCTCACTATCCCGCCCCGCAACCGTAAGTTCGCTCTCTAAGTCTGTGAGTCCGAGTCTGTTTTCTAAGTAAGTTCATTTGTATCGTTTCCTTTTAGATTCCACGTATAAGGGATGTCATATGACACTTCTCCTTCTCTGTCTGGCTGACTCACTCAGTATGACACTCTCTGGGTCCATCCACGTTGCTGCAAATGGCACTATTTCATCCTTTGTAACAGCTCAGTCATACTCCATTGTGTGTGTGTGTGCTGCAGCTTCTTAACCCATCCCTGAAGCCAGTCAGCATGGGAAAGCATTAGAGAAGTCCCTGACAGTGTGGAGAGGTGGTGGAGACGGGTGTCCAGACACTATTGGTGAATCCATTATCCCTGAAGTATTCATCGCCAAAATGGTTTATCAGCTCCTTCCCTGAAGCACTGCCAGTTGTCATATCAGTGGTTTAATTGTGGGTTTTTAGGCAGCCTGAGTTGGACTGGCAATTGGAAGACAGAGATTGAGCAGTGGCCCTCCCAGTAGTCAGGATTTTCCTGGTTACCTGATTTGCTCTTCCGTCAGTGAGTGTAATATATCTGTCTTCCCAAGAAGGTGCATTATGGCTTTCTGGATGGAATTGAAAACTGGCATCTAGAATGTATCTAATTATCAGGTTTTTTTTCATTAATATGTCATTGTAATCTCTCATTATTTAATCAATAATACCAATGATAAATGAATTAAAGTACAATCCTATTTAAAATACATTCCTATTTAAGGTACTTTATTGAAATGAACTTAAACATCAGTTTTTCTAGCTTCTTTTAAGTCTCAGAATAGAATCTTAATTTAAAGCCAAAACGAACTCATGTACTGGACCCATATTTAGCTTGTCATCTGGTGCTTTATATAAAGCACGCTCATGTCGCAAGTCTTCCACCAGCGTGTCCTGTCTGCTCAGGGTCAGGGAACTGGATCGTGCATCTTTGGAGGAGTGTCCCCTCCCGTCTTCCATCTTTTTGCCTTACCCAGTCCACAGAAGATCACTGCAAAGAAGCGTGGGCCTCAGAGGAGGTGTCCTGAAGAGCCCTCTGTTGTCGACAGTCTAGACGCTGGCAGTGTAAGTTTAACTTCTATTAAACAGGTTTTATAACCAACTTTTCCCATCTTTGTGCATTAATAAATTTATCTTTAACCAAAAATTCTGAGGAGCCTCTGAAAACAGAACCACGGGGAGCAGAATGCTGAGCCTTGACTTAATGCCCTTTTTAAGGCTTTAAAGAGGGCGCCCTTTGGGGGCAGATGAGACACTCATCTCCTCATGCTGGGCCTTCTTCCTCCGTCATTTGACTTCAGCCTCATAATCTCCATCAAGACCAGGATGCTAATCACTGCCCCGGAGGCAAAGACGATGGTTTGGAGAGAGCTCCAGTGAAACAGTTAGAGATATTTAGAATCCCTGGCCAGAAATTCCTGTGGGTTTGAATTATCCTAAATTAAGTGTGTCATTGGCAACATTTGCTTCCTTGCGACGACCTTCCTTGAAACGTGATGTTGATTTCATCTTCTAATGCCATGTTGCCTTGGGTACAAGAACGCGCCCTGCAGTCCACGTGTGTGTGGCGTGGAAGAAAGTGAGGGCTTCTTGCACTCCTGGGCCGATGGCCGCCAGCCCGGGCTGGAGCTGAACTGAGGGGCTCCCGGGCGCCCTCGCTCCTCCCTGACCCCCCAGCCCGAGCCTCCTGCTCCTCGCGTCTCATCTTTCACTGGAGACACCGCGGTTTACCTTTCCCAGGAAGCTGCGCTTGTCATCCACTGGGCACTACCTCCAGAAGGGATGGCTGTGCTCCTGCCGCAGGAATTCTGGGCCTGCTGAACAAAGCGCGGATCTGTCAGGGGGCCCTCCCGTTGCCGTGGAACCTTAAGCGCAAGTCACACCTTTTTGGTTATTCCTCATGAGTCAGCAGCTGACTCATTGGAAAAGACTGATGCTGGGAGAGATTGGGGGCAGGAGCAGAAGGGGTGACAGAGGATGAGATGGCTGGATGGCATCACCACTTGATGGACATGAGCTGGGTAAACTCTGGGAGTTGGTGATGGACAGGGAGGCCTGGCGTGCTGCGGCCCACAGGGTCGCAGAGCATCGGACACGCCTGAGCAACTGAGCAGCAGCACCGCCACGTCAGAGCTGCTGTGCCCAGAGGCTCGGTCAGAGGCTGGACGCCTCTTCCTGAGCCCTGCTGTCTCTCCCCCGAGTCTTCTGCTCCCAAGTGCCCACGTGTCAGGCATTTGTGTGCTGCGGTGGGCACCAGGGAGCCTGTGCCCCTCGCAGGGGAGGGAGGAGCAGAGGTGGTGTCGCCCATGCAGCCCTGGTGCCGCTTCCAGAGCCCCGCTGAGGGCAGGGGCGCTCACCCACCCAGCGGCGGCCTGAGTTGGGGGCGGTTCGTTTCTCTGCCCGGAGGGAGTATCTCCTCCCCAAGTCCTGTACCCAAAGGAGGCTACTTTTTTCCTAGTTAAAAGTTTAAAGCATGTTTTATGTTAGAAACGGTGTCCCTGGTAGCTCAGCTGGTAAAGAGTCTGCCTGAAGTGCAGGAGACCCCGGTTCAATTCCTGGGTCAAGACGATCCCTTGGAGGAGGGATAGATTACCCACTCCTGTGTTCTTGGGCTTCCCTGGTGGCTCAGACGGTAAAGAATCTGTCTGCAATGTGGGAGACCTGGGTTCTAACCTGGGTTGGGAAGATCCCCTGGAGGAGGGCTTGGCAACCCACTCCAGTATTGATGCTTGGAGACTCCCATGGACAGAGGAGCCTGGAGGCTGTAGTCCACAGGGTCGCACAGAGTCAGACATGCCTGAGCAGCTCAGCACAGCGTCACTCAGCGTGGGTTAGTAAAGGCCCCCAAGAGAAGGTTATCAATGTTGGAAAATTCAGCATCTTTCCATTTTGTAGCAGTAATGATAAAAAAGTACAGATGGGATCAGGAAAACTTGCTAGCATTGACACAGTAACTAATAAGATGAGGGAAGAAAAACAAAAACTCATTTGACCATAAAAATAATAATAAACATAATCTTACACAGAGGGTTCACTGTTCATGCTTTATTAAGCCTCTTCATAAGCATGTCTGTCATTACAAATGCATCTGATTACTTTGTCGTAACTGATTAATAAAAGTTGCTCATATACACTTGACCTTCATCTGAGGTGTTTGCTTGTGAAGTACAGTGGGTCATGAGCAAACCTTAAATATGTGAAAAAGGGCAACCACCAAGACCATTCTCAGGCAGGACGTTACAGTGTGGCTGAAGGATTTTAAAAGCCTCGACCACGTGGATCACCAGAAGATAATATAAGATAACCGAGTCCCAACACTTCCTTTTTTTTTTAAGATGATAGCAAACCCAGCCCTCCTTTCCCGGTAATTGTCACCAGCTTAATACAGTGTTGTCTATAGCCTTAGCGTTTCTAGTCAAATAGCATTTTCCAGAGTTACTTAGGTCAGCTGGTAGAAACAAAGAGCGGTATCTGGAAGCATGATGCTGATTAGCCACGAACAAACTAGCTTTCCATTAAATTCTAAAAAGTCACGGGCTCCGCTGGAAAGGGAGAGAAGAGAATGAGGAAACATGTTTCAACTGGAAGACTAGTCACAGGAGGGGCGCTTTTCCCTTGCCCCTGGACTAGACTGAGTCCCGGCTTCCTGGGGTGTGTTTCCCAACTGTGTTGTCACCGTTAACATTCCTACCGCTTGCTCTAAGACTTGCTGTGTCTTGCTCCTTCATCTGGAACACATTCCTTCCCCACTTCACTTTGTGTCAGTTCCCCTTTGGCGGTTAACTTCCCTGAGCCGGGGCGGGGGGCGGTGGCCATCTGTCGGGGATGCCCTGTGTCCCAGCCGTGCTCCCCCTGTTCATCTGCTGAGGCTCAGGGCCGCCTGGTCACGGGGGAGTGTCTGGCCTGGGCTGGTGGACTAGGTCTGCGCGTTGCGGGACCATGGTTTCCTTCCTTCTGGAGTCTGCCTCCTGGTAAGTGAGGCTGGTCTAGACCTTCTTGCAGGCTTCCTAGGGAGGGATCAGTGCCTGCCCATGATGAGTGGAGCCGGGTCCTAGCCTGGTGGGCAAGGCTTGCTGTGTTTAGGGGAGACTTACGCAGGCAGCCTGTCTGCTGAAGGGCAGGGCCATGTCCCTGCCCTGGTGGTCATTTGGCCTGAGGGGTCCCAGTCCTGGAGCCCACAGGCTGCAGGCCGAGGCCGGCCCTTGGTGCTAACCCCCTGAGCTAGATGTCAGCCTCTGACAGGAGTCCGTGAGAGTCAGTACTCCCCAGTGAATCTGCCCCCCATTTGTCTGTCCCCAGCAAAGTCACAGCTGCTGCCAGCCCCCGCCCCCTCCCTGGGGACCCCCCAAGATGAGCAGCCAGGTCTGCCCCAGGCCCTTATGAGGTCACTGCTTAGGTCTGGGATCTTGCCAGGGTCCAGCCCCGGTGGATCCAGGGTAATTTGAAGGGGAGACAGCATAGGCGAGGAAAACTTATTTATTTAGAAATATAATAGAAATTAAGAAGAAATAGTATAGTAGGAAAATTTAGTGGAGAAAAGAGGCTGAATAACTTGGTTTACGGGGAAAGCTAATAAAACCTCAGGACAAGAGATTTACACCATCTATGTTAGGCCACCGGTGCCCGTTTGAATAGCGGAGGGTGGCCCACCTTGGGCTCCCTCTCTTGTGGATCTTAGAAGCCAGGGCAAGTAAGTAGACATGGCGAGCCTCCCCGCCCAGATGGAAATTCAGCCAGAAAAGGAGAGAAGGAGAATAGACCACACGGGGGAACCAGTATTTCCAGTGACTGGCCCTATTGTCCGGAAAGGCCTTTTGTACCTTATTTTGTACATAGAGATCAATGGATAATACAAAATTATGCAGCGTCAGCGGCCCTGACTCTTATCAAAACCAGGCTTTCTCTCTGCATACCTAGCTGTATACACAAGTCTTAGGTGATTTACATCATCTTCTGGCCAGAAGGCCAATTAACATTTTACAGCCCTTTTCTGATAAGGGTTTGTCAACGAGAAGACTTATTTGTGGTGTTCTTCCCAAAGTCTGGTGCCACTCTCAGAAAGCACTAAATAAAGTTACACTCTTACATAGCAAAGACACAACAATTTATAACAATGAAAGAATTTTATAAATTTATAAATCACTATAACAGTGATTTATAACAAAGAGAAAGTTAATTAACTCAAAAGTCTAGTGTTGCTAACATCAAAACTACTATATTCCTTTTTCTATATCCCAATTACATTAATTAATATCCTCGAAGTGCCTAAAAGATAAAGAATATGGAGGCCTGGCAGCAGTCATTGACTCAACAGTGAAACCCATCACCAATGTAATTTTTAGCTTTTTAGAAAAGGCTCTATATCTTTAAGATGCTTTAAGCTTTGTGCCTCTTGCGGTTGGGGGCCGTAAACAATTCACAAGTAGTTGTAAAGTCCAGGCAGACCAGTTAAGTAAGTTAGAAAGCCATCAAAGGGTTTAAGCTGAGACCTTTTTATATGCAGGAGACTGTCAACTGAAGCCCTGAGTTAACTTTTTCCAAAGAATGTCAGGAGAGTGGAAAGCACAGTACAATAAAGCAGGCAGACTCTGGTTTTGGGGGGTAGATGTTCAGGAAAACCCAGGGGGAACCCCTGAAGCCAGATCACGGCTTTGTGTTTTGTTGGGCTTCCTTCCTCATGACCTTTGCCATGGGCGGGATTCCTCATGCTGGCTCCCGGCAGGATCTCCTTGGGCACCCCCAAGAGCGGAGTCTGCTTCCCCAGCCCTGTGGAGCTCTTGCATTCAAGCCCCTCTGCCCTGCAGAGCCAAGGGCTCCGGGAGCGCCTCCTCCGGACGCTGGTCCGCAGGCTGGGGCCCGGCCTGGGACTCCACACAGTCACTCCTGGGGGAGAGCTGCTGCAGTCTCACTTCCTCCTGGGTCTGAGTCGCCCGCCTGGCTGATGCAGGCTTTGGTTGTATCTCGAGTGCCGCCTCCTGCCATCTTGTCATGATTTCTTCTTTATGTCTTTGGATGTAGAGTATCTTTTTTGGTAGGTTCCAGTCTTTTTATTGATGGTAGCTCTGCAGTTAGTTGTGATTTTGGTGTGCTCGGATGGGAGGTGAGCTTGAGGTTCTCTTACTAAATAAACCCATTCTGAAAGTAACCTTTTCCTTCAATAGTGTAGGCTCTCAGACTAGCATCTAGGATGGCTGACAAGTGACCCCTCTGTCAGGCCTCCCCTCCGGGAGGCCCTCCTCTTGGAGGCCATCCACAGCAAGGACAGAATTGTCAACAAGGCTGTGAAAGCTTGCAGTGTGTGCCTGGGTTCCTTCACGGGTGCTCTCACTTACCTCAAGGATTCCACTAACAAGGCAGTGGAAAGAGCTGGTAACCAATACCATTAGCCTGCCCTGCACCCCCCACACACACCCACCACCACACAGTCAGAGCCTGGCCGAGGTCCCAGCACGCAGTTGTGCCCCAGTCAGTCCAGAATGAACTGTGACGTCGCTTCCCCTCAGGAGACGCTCAGTCTAGACCAGACAGTCTCTGGGGCTGGAGCGTGCCTGCATACTGCACGTGCCTCTTACCCGTCTATCACAATGTAGAGATACCTACTCTGTGAAACATTAAAAGCGGAAAAGGAAATTGAAGAAAAAAGAATGAAACCAGCAAGGAACCACTAGATAGTAATGCTAGCGTTTATAGATGTCTTAGATTCATCTCTAGACAGCAAACTTTAGTGTCATCCAGCTAGACTATTAAAGCTCTTTGGCGCCAGGATGAATGGATGTTGAGTTTCTCTCAGTATCTATAATCAGAGTCACCCATCCATAGGCTCTATCATGACTGAACTCCTTTTTTGATATCCTTGATGAAAGTCTCCAAATTAGGGTTGAAGGTTGGGTCAGTACAAGATTCTTTTTTTTTTTCCAAATAAATGAGCAGGCCTAATTCTTTTTGGTAGGAACTGAGATTTAAATTTCAGGGCAGGACTTTGCATTTCATTCCAGTGAAGGTGTCATTATTTAGGATGCTTTCAGTTGAATATAATGGAAATCCTCACTCAAACTGATCCGAATAGTAACAGGTTATTAGCTCAAATAAGTCCAAAGAACTTCTCATTCCTTGACTATACCTGGAATCAGCTGGAGAGCTTAAAAAGCACCAGGATCGGAAGTATTGAGTCGGAATCTCTCCAGTGGGGCTTGGATCCTGGTAATTGTTGAAAGCTTCCGGGGTTGTTCAGATGTGCAGGCAAGGTTTGGAGCAGATGATGTTGAAACTCATCGATGCCTTCCCAGGCCCGGATTCCCACCACCCTTTGTGCTGCCTTGCTCAGAGCAGGCCCGTCCTCCATGCAGAAGCAGGGAGAGGAGAGAGACCGTGTCTTCCACGGCCCCAGCTTGGGTCGGCCTCCCCTTCCAGGAGGCTTCTGGCTGCAGGGCTCCCGTGGGAAAGGCCCGCAGTGAAGGGGGGGAGCACCAGCACCCACCCCGACCCAGGAGCCAGAGTTCCTCTGTTCAGGCTGCCGTTGGCGCCCTGATCTCCAGACCAGAGCCATTCTGCAGGCAGTTACTTCTGTGACAGCATAAATCAATTTAATGATCATGAATGTTTTCATCTTCAAAGGAACAGGAATGCTCATGACTGTTTTGTCAGAGGCAGTTTGTGTGTTCCCCCAAAACACCACGCCGTGCAGAGTCGTTGCAAACGCCTGGACCCATGGGGAAAACGGGCTTGGGGAGCAGCATTCAGAAACGTCATCAGTGACCCCTGCAGCGGGGACCTAGTTGATCTGCACATGTTAAAATGATTATGAAACAGACAGTACAGTAAATAGGACCCTTTACCTTGAACGACACCTGCAGCTTGGCTGGGAAGTGAACGCAGAAGGTCACAGCTCGTGAGTTATGATGAAGGAATGGAAGGAGAATTCTCTGGAACCTGACAGATTAGGGTTACGTGTGCTGCTCATCACACACGCTATGAACCCAGATCGCTGACAGATGTGTGAAGTGTGTGCATGTGTACACCCTGTCTTCCTGGGTGTCTGGGTCCAGCTTCGCACTGTTCTCTGTATTCACCCTGTTTCTCGTGGGTGCAGCCCTGCACGAGCAAACCTGGGATTCACGCTCTGCCCCACGTGCCCTCATCCACCAGTCTTGCTGGAACAAACTCACATCTTCAGTACAAACATCTTAACAGCACTGCCTCTACTCTGGGTGTGCTGGGCAGCTTCTGAATTGGGTTGGGTTGAGAAAAGGAAAATATGAAAAGGTTACACTTCCTGTATGAATATTTTGTTCTCAGCGCTCTGCTCAGTAACAGTATGCTGCTGATAATTTTTAGAGTATGTCCATTTTTTCCAGTTTATTGAGGTATGGTTGATTTACAAGGTTGTGTTTTAGGTGTGCAGCAAAGTGACCCAGTTACACACACACACACACACACACACGCATCCACTCTTTTGTAGCCACCACCCCCAGTGTCTCTAACCCCAGGTTTCTCACCGAGTGTTGACTCTGCGTCTGCATCCTGCTCAGAGTTATGGGGGGCTCCTTCCCTGGGATCAATCTGGGAGTGTGCCCTGCGGGACCCTCAGCAGAGTTCTGGGGGTGCTCCTTCCCCGGGATCCATCTGGGGGCGTGCCTGCGGGACCCTCGGCAGAGTTCTAGGGGGCTCCTTCCCCGGGATACATCTGGGGACACAGCCTGCAGGACCCTCGTCAGTTCTGGGGGTCTCCTTCCCCAGGATCCGTCTGTGGGCATGCCTGCAGGACCCTCAGCAGAGTTCTGTGGGTCTCCCCCGGGATCCATCTGGNGCCTTGGAGGGGCGCACAGCCATCCCAAGCGCTCCGCTCTGAGCCTCGGCCTTGGAGGGGCGCACAGCCATCCCAAGCGCTCCGCTCTGAGCCTCGGCCTTGGAGGGGCGCACAGCCATCCCAAGCGCTCCGCTCTGAGCCTCGGCCTTGGAGGGGCGCACAGCCATCCCAAGCGCTCCGCTCTGAGCCTCGGCCTTGGAGGGGCGCACAGCCATCCCAAGCGCTCCGCTCTGAGCCTCGGCCTTGGAGGGGCGCACAGCCATCCCAAGCGCTCCGCTCTGAGCCTCGGCCTTGGAGGGGCGCACAGCCATCCCAAGCGCTCCGCTCTGAGCCTCGGCCTTGGAGGGGCGCACAGCCATCCCAAGCGCTCCGCTCTGAGCCTCGGCCTTGGAGGGGCGCACAGCCATCCCAAGCGCTCCGCTCTGAGCCTCGGCCTTGGAGGGGCGCACAGCCATCCCAAGCGCTCCGCTCTGAGCCTCGGCCTTGGAGGGGCGCACAGCCATCCCAAGCGCTCCGCTCTGAGCCTCGGCCTTGGAGGGGCGCACAGCCATCCCAAGCGCTCCGCTCTGAGCCTCGGCCTTGGAGGGGCGCACAGCCATCCCAAGCGCTCCGCTCTGAGCCTCGGCCTTGGAGGGGCGCACAGCCATCCCAAGCGCTCCGCTCTGAGCCTCGGCCTTGGAGGGGCGCACAGCCATCCCAAGCGCTCCGCTCTGAGCCTCGGCCTTGGAGGGGCGCACAGCCATCCCAAGCGCTCCGCTCTGAGCCTCGGCCTTGGAGGGGCGCACAGCCATCCCAAGCGCTCCGCTCTGAGCCTCGGCCTTGGAGGGGCGCACAGCCATCCCAAGCGCTCCGCTCTGAGCCTCGGCCTTGGAGGGGCGCACAGCCATCCCAAGCGCTCCGCTCTGAGCCTCGGCCTTGGAGGGGCGCACAGCCATCCCAAGCGCTCCGCTCTGAGCCTCGGCCTTGGAGGGGCGCACAGCCATCCCAAGCGCTCCGCTCTGAGCCTCGGCCTTGGAGGGGCGCACAGCCATCCCAAGCGCTCCGCTCTGAGCCTCGGCCTTGGAGGGGCGCACAGCCATCCCAAGCGCTCCGCTCTGAGCCTCGGCCTTGGAGGGGCGCACAGCCATCCCAAGCGCTCCGCTCTGAGCCTCGGCCTTGGAGGGGCGCACAGCCATCCCAAGCGCTCCGCTCTGAGCCTCGGCCTTGGAGGGGCGCACAGCCATGCCAAGCGCTCCGCTCTGAGCGCCGTCTCACCCACCCTGGGCTGCTCTGCTGCCCCTTCTCTTCTGACCAGAACGATTCACCCGGGCACAGGCGTCCTAGAGTTCCCGCTGATCTCTGCCCAAGCACCTGTCTCACGGAGCCTTCCCACCGCCCTCCCGAAGCTTCAGGCACTTCCAGGAGGCCTCTGTGGGCCTACTGAAGCTCAGAGTCCGGAGTCATCCCCTAACCTCGGAAGACGGGTGTGTCCAGGGTTATCTGCAGGCGCTTCCTTTGCTTTCACTGTTGGAGAGCTGCTTGTATTTAGTTAATAATGTAAGACTCAGCCTTAGCGTTAGTTGTGTCTGTAATAGGAACACTGTAACAGATAGCGTGTCTGGCACTTGGTAAGCGTCTAGGAATGAGTGAAGCTGTTGAGGGCTCTTTGTGCAGTGCAGGGATTCAGATGCTTTAGACTTCCTTTGGGCCTTTGCTGAAGCCTGAAAAGTCACCTCACTGGGACTCCCTGGTGGCCCAGTGGTTCAGACTAAACCTTCCTGTGCAGGGGCGCAGGTTCAGTTCCTGCTTGGGGAGCTGAGATCCCACACGCCTCGTGGCCAGAATACCAAAACATAAAACAGAAATGGTGTTGTGACCAATTCAGTAAAACTTTAGAGATGGCCCACTTCAAAAACAGAACCAGTCTTTCGGAAGGAAAAAGTCACCCGGTTACCCGGTGGCATTCCCCAACCTGAAAGCTGGAAACTGTCGAGAGCTGTTGGTACTTAGTGAGAAATGGGGGTTTACAAGTTAGCTTCACGGGCAGAATATTTTAGTGTGATGTGTGAATAAACCGGTAATCTAGACAATTATGCCGTCTCTCTTTTCTTATTCCAGAAGTCTCAGAATTGGCAATGTTTGTGTTCATCAAAGCCATTCCAGCACTTGCTTTCCTTTTACCAGTTGTGACTTCAGGTTTTTAAGCCTGCTTGATCCTCAGCGGGTATTTCCGTGGGACACGCGTTTCGTTTGTCCCTGATGGGACGTACGGGGTCGGTGAGCCGAGAGAACGTGCGCGTCGCGTCCTCACACGGGCCCGTTAGCTTCGCTGCGGAGAAGCAGGCTTGGCCGTGGCCCTCCGGTCCGGGTCAGCCGCTGAGCCGCCGCCTCCTTCCGCACAGCAGGGGAGGCGCGCAGCCGGTGATGCCGCAGCAGCTCTGGAAGCCCCGCTGGAGGCCCCGTGCTGGCCGCGTGCTTGCGTCAGCTGGTTTGATCACGTTTAAGAGAAAAGGGGGAACCCTCGATAAATGAACTAACATCTGTGCTGATTGGCGGTGGAGGAGAGAAGCATTCCGGTTTACAAAAGATTGGTCAGGTTCCTAATTATAAAGACACAGCATGAGGGTGATGGCCTCAAAGGCCAAAAGATGGGGACATGTCCCCATAAATGCCCTTCATTAGCCTGCCAAATACACTCCCTTTTAGGAGAGGTCTTTCCCCCCAGTTTAAATGTTCAGAAAGCAGGCGGTTGCCTTAACAACTGTTCCTAACGTTTTTTTCTACCTTTTGAATTTTTAAAGGCTAGGAAATTCCTCAGACCCACCATACACATATGACTATTTATGTAAAAGAGCAGTAACAGGATTTTTGAAAATACTGAGGTTTGTAACTATTCAAGTATGGTTTTATTCTTGTGTTCTCATCTATGCGAGGTCACCTTAGTTAATTTTACTTTAATGTCTAATGTTTTTGTAAGTTTTTGAATGTAAGTTTTTCAGTCTACTTTAGAATTTATGACACATGATCCAGTTTTCTGTCATCATTCTTATTTTTTCTGTTTACACTATTGTTTTTTGTAATCAACCTCCAGAAGGGCAGAGTTAGACTAAAGTAGCTCACGATGTTGAAATGGTAATAGGCAAAAAAGCATATTTCTGAAAGCTCCGTGTATTGAATAATTTAATATTACTTAATCATATTATTAATCATATCATTTAATAATTCAATCACATTACTTATTATTAAAATATCTTCAGAAAATCTGGGATGAATTTAAACGAACTTAAACACCATAGATTATGAACACAGAGTACCATTTTCTTTTTATTACATTTGTGTTTGAAAAGCACCCTTTATTCTCTGATACTCATACATAGCCTCCGTTTATCAAGAGTTAAAGGGGAGAACATGCATAACCCAACAAAATTATCTCACATTTGGATTTAAAATAGGTGTTTGTGTGCACAGTAGAATGAATTGATCCCTAACAGTGTAAGGATTAATTCTGAACAGGACAGTGAGGCCCCTCTGGATGAACTGGCTGAGGGAGCTGGGAAAGCTGTCCTGGGAGGCTGTCACTGTGCTTCTCCACCCCCCCATCCCACGCACGCTGAGAAGAGTCCCTTGGACTTTCACCAAGTGGGCATCTAACCATGCAGCCATCTGTTAAAACCACCCTAGAGCGGGGACATAGTGAGCGCTTCACGACCTTCCCAGAGGCGCTGGAAGCTGTGTTCAGGAGTACACCTAAATCTCCGCCATTCGGAGTGTGGTCCCAGCCCAGCTGTGTAGTCACCCCAGAAGCTTGTCAGAAGTACTGGGGTTCAGGCCCCAGTCAGACCTGCTAAAGAGACTTCTCCAGGTGACTTTCATGCCTATTAAATGCTGAAAAGAGTGTGTCTAAGATTGGCTGAACACCAAGTCAGAAAAATGAGATTTTCTGTAGATAAAGCCAGCTTCAGATACGCCCTGGTGTGAGCGTTTTCCTGATGGGTGATGGGGACGTGCCCTCCAAGCGTGTGCTCTGCTTTCTGGCCATTTGGCTTGTATTAGCGCCTGTAATCCTCAAGAGACACTGTGAGGTCGGTGCTAGAATTATTGGCCATTTCTCAGATGAGAGAACCGAGGCATAGAGAGGCTGTGTTGAAATCCCATCTGCAAAGAAAGTTACTGGTCATGATGGGACAATGGGTAACTTCTGCCTTATCAGAGCCAGAAGGCTAAACTCAGATGAGAAACTAAGATCTTCTTTTACTTCCTCAATAAAAATTATGAGAGGCAATGGGTTAAGGGGAAACTTCTTTCTCCTCATTTTGTGAGCTCCGCCTGTTCTACTTGTCAAATGTCTATAATCCGTATCCCCTGTGTCTCGCCCATGGCAAGCACGTGATTGGAGTTAATTATTTTAACCTGCCCACACCTGACTCTGAAAGGATATCTGGAACACTTTCTCATGTGGATCAGTGAAGTGAATGTAGATTTAATGTGCACTTGGTCAATTTGAGGGAATTGCTGACAGGCACGCGGCAGTTTCGAAGAGAAGCTGTCTGCGTGGAAACGTGAGCATCACCCTCCCTTCTCCAGGTGACCTGCCTGCGGCTGTTCCTGGGCTGCTTCGGCGGCGGGTTGGGATGGTCCCTGTTGGGGAGCAGCTGAGGCGGCATGACCAGGGAGCCTGGCTGGCAGGCACCTGGCTCCTGCCTCTCCTGGCTTGTTTTTGGCAGGCAACTTTTAACTTTATAAGGAGCAGGTATTTCCTTTTTTATTTTGGTAAAAATAGGCACAACGTAAAATTTACCACCTGCGTCATTGCTAAGTGTCTCATTCAGTGGCATTAAATTCTTTCATGATATAGCGCGTCTGCCCCCATCACTCTTCTTTTCCTGCAAATATAAAACTCTGTACCCATTAAACAGTAGTAACTCTCTCTCTCAACTACCATTCCTCTTTATGTCTTAGTGATTCCGACCCCTCTGAGTGCCTCATGTAAATGCTGCTTTGTGCAAATACAATTCAGTATTTGTATTTTTGTGACTTATTTCACTGAGCATAATATTCTCAAGCTTTGCCCATGTTGTACCATATGTCAAAATTTTCTTCCTTTTTAAGGCTGAATAATATTCCATTGTGTGCCTTTCTGGCCTCGGCTCGCGGTGGGGATGTTCCTCTGCTGGAGGTTCGGATGGCTCGGGTCGTCCCGCAGCCAGCCCTCTGAGGGCCCCGGCGCTGGGCAGGACTCTGCAGCCTCCCTGACTCTTGGGAGGCTGCTGCCGCAACCGGGCCGGGCAACATGCTCCCGGCACCTGAACGCGTGGAGGGCCGTGGCCTGCGTTGGCCTCCGCCACGTTGCCTTTGAGACCTCAGGAGGCCCCAAGCGGCCCGAGTCTGCTTTTCTGTGCCAGGAGACGGGCAGTGGGGGTGGGGGCTTTTGAGTTCATCGACTGTGTGTCAGGCAATTTCTCATGAGGGGATTTTGTGTGTGTGAAAAGGAAAGGCTTCACCGTGTAACAGCATGTATGCCGACCATGTGGTGTGAAATCAGGGCAACGCGAGAGTGCCATTTCAGGTACAGACATTGATGACTGTGTCACGTGCAGAATTTGGCGGAAAGGAGCTTCACCATCCTTGCAGGTGAAAGATGGACCCTGGAAGCATAGACTGCTGCCAACTGAATACTTAACTATCTGGAAGCGTGAAGATGACCTAAGGCTGTCCTTGGTGAGGAATTTGACAACGTGATTTCAGGAGCTGCTTAGAGTATTTAAAATTTCCAGGATTGCTTTAAAAAAAAAAGTGCTTTTGGACAGCCCATAAATGTACATATAAAACAGTGGGACTGTGAATAAAATAATGTGCTGCTTGGAAAAAAAAAATATTCCATTGTGTGTACACCATGTTTTCTTACCCATCCACGTGCCAGTGGACACCTGGGTTGTTTTTACACTTTAGCTATTATGAATAATGCTCCAGTGAACATGAGTGTACAGCTTTTTTGTTTTTGAAACTGTGCTTTCAACTATTTGGGAAAGGTATATACTCAGAAGTGAGATTGCTGGATCATTCTGTAATTCCATTTTTACTTTTTGAGTAACATTCATACTGGTGATAGAAGCAAGGCCCGATACTGTAAAGAACAATATTGCATAGGAACCTGGAAAGTTAGGTCCATGAATCAAGGAAATTGAAAGTGGTCAAACAGGAGATGGCAAGAGGGAGCATCAATATTTTAGGAATCAGTGAACTAAAATGGACTGGAATGGGTGAATTAAACTCTGATGACCATTGTATCTACTACTGCGGGCAGGAATCCCTCAGAAGAAATGCAGTAGCCATGATGGTCAACAAAAGAGTCCAAAATGCAGTCTCAAAAACGACAGAATGATCTCTGTTTGTTTCCAAGGCAAACCATTCAATATCACGGTAATCCAAGTCTACGCCCCAACCAGTAACGCTGAAGAAGCTGAAGTTGAACGGTTCTATGAAGACCTACAAGACCTTCTAGAACTAAAAACCCCCAAAAGTCCTTTTCATTATAGGGGACTGGAATGTAAAAGTAGGAAGTCAAGAAACACCTGGAGCAACAGGCAAATTTGGCCTTGGAATGCGGAATGAAGCAGGGCAAAGGCTAATAGAGTTTTGCCAAGAGAACCCACTGGTCATAGCAAACACCCTCTTCCAACAACACAAGAGAAGACTCTACACATGGACATCACCAGATGGTCAACACTGACATCAGATTGATTATATTCTTTGCAGCCAAAGATGGAGAAGCTCTATACAGTCAACAAAGACAAGACTGGGAGCTGACTGTGGCTCAGATCATGAACTCCTGATTGCCAAATTCAGACTTAAATTGAAGAAAGTAGGGAAAACCGCTAGACCATTCAGGTATGACCTAAATCAAATCCCTTATGATTAAACAGTGGAAGTGAGAAATAGATTTAAGGGTCTAGATCTGATAGATAGAGTGCCTGATGAACTATGGAATGAGGTTCATGACATTGTACAGGAGACAGGGATCAAGACCATCCTCATGGAAAAGAAATGCAAAAAGGCAAAATGGTTGTCCAAGGAGGTCTTAGAAATAGGTGAGAAAAGAAGGTAAGCTAAAGGCAAAGGAGACAGCAAAGATATACCCATTTGAATGCAGAGTTCCAAAAAATAGCAAGGAGAGATAAGTCTTTCTCAGTGATCAATGCAAAGAAATAGAGGAAAACAATAGAATAGGAAAGACTAGAGATCTCTTCAAGAAAATTAGAGATACCAAAGGAACATTTCATACAAAGATGGGCACAATAAAGGACAGAAATAGTACAGATCTAACAGAAGCAGAAGATATTAAGAAGAGGTGGCAAGAATACATAGAAGAACTGTACAAAAAAGATCTTCATGACCCAGATAATCATGATAATGTGATCACTCACCTAGAGCCAGACATCCTGGAATGTGAAGTCAAGTGGGCCTTAGAAAGCATCACTACGAACAAAGCTAGTGGCGGTGATGGAATTCCAGTAAAGCAATTTCAAATCCTGAAAGATGATGCTGTGAAAGTGCTGCACTCAATATGCCAGCAAATGTGGAAAACTCAGCAGTGGCCACAGGACTGGAAAAGGTCAGTTTTCATTCCAATCCCAAGGAAAGGCAATGCCAAAGAATGTTTAAACTACCGCACAATTGTACTCATCTCACACACTAGCAAAGTAATGCTCAAAATTCTCCAAGCCAGGCTTCAAGAGTATGTGAACTGTGAACTTCCAGGTGTTCAAGCTGGATTTAGAAAAGCCAGAGGAACCAGAGATCAAATTGACAGTATCTGTTGGATCATGGAAAAAGCAAGAGAGTTCCAGAAAAACATCTCTTTCAGCTTTATTGATTATGCCAAAGCCTTTGATTGTGTGAATCACAACAAACTTTGGAAAATTCTTAAAGTGACGGGAATACCAGACCACCTTACCTGCTTCCTGAGGAATCTGTATGCAGGTCAAGTAGCAACAGTTAGAACTGAACATGGAACAACAGACTGGTTCCAAATTGGGAAAGGAGTATGTCAAGACTGTATATTGCCACTCTGCTTATTTAACTTTATGCAGAGTATATCATGCAAAACACCAGGCTGGATGACTCACAAGCTGGAACCAAGATTGCCGTGAGAAATATCAATAACCTCAGATATGCAAATGACACCACCCTTATGGCAGAAAGTGAAGAAGAACTAAAGAGCCTCTTGATGAAAGTGAAAGAGGAGAGTGAAAAAGTTGACGTAAAGCTCAACATTCAGAAAACGAAGATCATAGAATCCAGTCCCATTACTTCATGGCAAATAGATGGGGAAACAGTGGAAACAGTGGCTGACTTTATTTTGGGGGGCTCCAAATCACTGCAGATGGTGATCGCAGCTATGAAATTAAAAGATGCTTACTCCTTGGAAGAAAAGTTATGACCAACCTAGACAGTACTTTGCCAACAAAGGTCCATCTAGTCAAGGCTATGGTTTTTCCAATAGTCAAGTATGGATGTGAGAGTTGGACTATAAAGAAAGCTGAGAGAATTGATGCTTTCGAACTATGGTGTTGGAGAAGACTCTTGAGAGTCCCTTGGACTTCAAGGAGATCCAACAAGTCCATCCTAAAGGAGATCAGTCGTGGATGTTCATTGGAAGGACTGATGTTGAAGCTGAAACTCCAATACTTTGACTGTCTGATGCGAAGAGCTGACTCATTGGAAAAGACCCTGATGCTGGGAGGGATTGGGGGCAGGAGACGGGGACAACAGAGGATGAGATGGCTGGATGGCATCACCGACTCAATGGACATGAGTTTGGGTGAACTCTGGGAGTTGGTGATGGACAGGGAGGCCTGGCGTGCTGGAATTCATGGGGTTGCAAAGAGCTGGGCACGACTGAGCGACTGAACTGAACTGAGCACTCTTCCTTATATTCCTACTAACAGTGTACCAGGGTTTCAATTTTTCACCAACAGTTGTTATTATCTGATTTTTGGATATTAGCCATCCTGATAGCTATGAGATGGTATCTCATTGTTTCAACTTGCATTTCCCTAGTGTTTAGTGATATTGAATATCTTTTTGTGTGTTTGTTAGCCATTTTATATCTTCCTAGGAAAAATGCCTAAGTCCTTCCTACATTTTGTAATCAAGTTGAGTTTTTGTTTCTTTTCCTTGCTGTTGAGTTCTAAGAGTTCCCTGTGTATTCTTATATTCACCCCTTATCAGACACATGGCCAGCAAGCATCCTGTCCCTTTCTGTGGGCTGCCTTTCACCCTGGTGTCCACAGGTGCTGTGCGTCTCAGCGCTGGGACACCGCCCTGCTTCAGTGGCGGAGAAAGGAAAGTGGCTGCTTGTGTATGTTCTGCCCCTAGCTAGCCACCTAGCCACATCAACCTTTATTTATAAAACAAAGGGTTGAAATGAGTTATCTCTAAAGGAAATTCCAGCACTGAAATGATACGATTTAGTAAGTACCTTACGTTTTGAGTTTCAGTCCCAAATTTCTAAATGAAATTTCTTTTTCATCCACATTTACCATGTTTGTGTACATCCTGTCTGAAAACAGGAGCCATTTTGTTTACTGGGCATTTGATAACCGTCTTCATTCTCTGAAGCATCCTTGAGTCCCATTCTTTCCAGACAGCCCATGATGCGCCCACTTTACATGCAGAGAGCGGCACCACTGCCCTGAAGCTACTGCTCCGAGGTTGTACTTCAGACACAGGACCAAGCACTGTAGCCGCTAACCTTTTCACAGGCTATTCAGCTAACTCATTCTCACCACTTGGCATTGTTTAGAGAACAGATTTCTTTAGACTGTAGTGTTGCTTAGAGTTTGACTTGAAATACATTTTGGTAATTTAAAAATATCAATATATCTTGTTTCTACTTGGTAATCACCTTTTACTTTTTTATTTCTTTATTATATTATTTAATATTTTGATTTGATTATTACAAAAACATAATCTGATTTCATTGTACAAAATCCAGACAAAATAGCCTGCGGTGCTGGCGTTTGGGGAAGCCCATCAGCACATGCGTCGTTGTTCAGCGCTCCCCCGTTTGACCGTGCAGTGTTGAGCTGCTTGTTATGGTGCTCAGTGTGCCGCCAGTCGCCCGACCCCCGTCACTGGGTGTTCAGCTTTGGGAATACGCACGTGCAGGTTGCCATCGACAGGGTGAGGAGCTTCCTGGGCACTGTTCCCACAGGTGTCTGCAATTCCCTGGAATAACTGTGTAGGACTGTGTTAATAATCCAGAGACAGCAGAAGGAGCATCTGAGCGTTTACCACGTGCAAAGCACTTCATCTGGATATCTCATGTAATTCAGTCCCCAGGCATGAGCTGCGTTAGGGGTTATTATTATTCCTGATTATCTCCAGGAAACCAAGCTCAGCAGGCTAGGCTGTGGGGCAGGGCCCAGGGGCTGTCCGTGCTTGTGAGACACACACGGTGAGGGGCTGCTGAGCAGCCGTAGTGCTCCCGGCGGTGCTCCCGTGGGCCCTCCTCTGCGGACGTCGGGCACGCTGGCCAACACGCCATCGCACTGTCTGTGTGTGTGTATGTGTGTGTCTGTGGTGTCTGTGTGTGTGTCCGTGTCTGTGTGTCTGTGTCTGTATCCGTGTCTGTGTGTGTGTCTGTGTCTGTGTGTCTGTTTGTGCCTGTGTGTGTCTGTGTGTGTCTGTGTGTGTGTCTGTGTCCGTGTGTGTGTGTCTGTGTGTGCCTGTTTGTGTCTGTGTGTGTCTGTGTCCATGTCTGTGTCTGTCTCTGTGTCCGTGTCTGTGTGTGTGTCTGTGTGTCTGTGTGTCTCTTTGTGTGTCTGTGTGTGCCTGTTTGTGTGTGTCTGTATGTGTCTGTGTCTTTGTGTCTGTGTGTGTCTCTGTGTGTGTGTGTCTGTGTCTGTGTATGTGTGTCTGTGTGTCTGTGTGTGTCTGTGTGTGTGTGTGTGGTGTCTGTGTGTGTCTGTGTGTGTGTCTGTGTCTTTGTGTGTCTGTGTGTCTCTGTGTGTGTCTGTCTCTGTGTGTGTGTGTCTGTGTCTTTGTGTGTCTCTGTGTGGTGTCTGTGTCTGTGTATCTGTGTCTGTGTCTTTGGTGTGTCTGTGTGTCTCTGTGTGTGTCTGTGTGTGCCAGTTTGTGTCTGTGTTGTGTCTGTGTCTTTGTGTGTCTGTGTGTCTCTGTGTGTGTGTGTCCGTGTCTGTGTCTTTGTGTGTCTATGTCTCTGTGTGTGTCTGTGTGTCTCTGTGTGTGTCTGTGTCTTGGTGTATGTGTGTGTGTGTGTGGCCCTGGTGTGACTACGGCTTCCGCAGGACCCTGAGGCCTCTGCACTCTGCTTCTTCAGCCTCTCCGCTCCCTTCCCGCCCGCCCGTTGCTGACCATCCGCAGGCAGCGGGCTCTCTCCTGCCTACTGGCTGCTGTGTGTAGCCCGCCCCTGCCGATGGGGTCAGTCTCATCCCGGTGGGCTCCGCAGACCTTGCCCTTGGGCCCTTCCTGTCCCTCTTTCTCCAGACCAGGAGCGCTGAGGGCTACAGTGGGCAGGCCCTGCTGCAGCTGGGATCCCCGGCAGGGCGGAGTTGGGCCCAGCCCCTAGAGCTCCTGCTCTCCACGCCCCGCCCAGCTGCAGGCTCTTTGCCTTGGTTCCCGGCTTTTCCGATTGTACTCCTTTGTTCACTGGGTCCCTGCTTCCTAAAACATCTTTATTCCTCATTTCCTCCAAGCCAAGTCCCTCTTCTTGAAGACTCATCAGAAATGCTGCTGCTTGCCGAAAATCTTTCATTTCCACCTCTGCGCTTTGGAAGCGGCTACCCTGCCCGTGATGATGAAGGCTCTCCTCTCATATCTGCTGTGAAGCTTAATGCCTTGCTCCTCTCATGCTTGACGTGTAGTCTTACCTCTTCCTAAGTTTGCAGAGGTCAGAACACATCTCCTGTTCGTTACTGTATTTCCCACAAGCTCTAATGAAGTATCAATGAATATATTTGTTGAAGAAATGAATTAATAAATAAGTAATAAAGTTCAAAAGCTCATCCTGTTATTAACTAAGGAAGAACATAAAGACATTGAAGCACTTAACAAAATTGATCTATAAAATCCACATGTTAGAAAACAATTTAAGCAGTTTGACGCATATATGTGAGTGAAAGTGTAATGATATATCAGCTATTCGGGGAGAATGGTGGTAGAAATACCACTGTTTACAAAGCAAATTCAAGACACATTTCTCCAGATACAGTCTAAACGAAAATCATTCGAGAAACGAAACGGAACACAAACAATCATACCTGAATGAAGGAAAATGACTTAGTAAGCCATTTAGGGATGGGTCTGAACACTGTAAATGGTGAGCTTCTCCTAAAGGAAACTAAAATACGAAGGCACTCGTTGGAAGGGCCTGGTAACCGAGTATAGGGAGGAGTATGTACAGGGGGGACCTGGAGTCGTGGGCAGGCCACCTGGGCTCTCAGCGCCACCTCCCCCTTGGCATTGCTTCAGAGGAGGTGGCTTGCAGAGGCACCCGTGTCGCGGGGGACGTAGTGAGAGAACCTACCGCATGGGCTTGCTGTGAGGGGTAAGTGAGTTCCTGCAGGCAGAGCCCAGGGCTGGGCCTGCCACAGCCCCTGTGAAAGGGCCGGAAGCCGGCAGTGTGCTCCTCTGCGGGGCGACCCACGCTCTTGCTCCTTCTGCGGAGGCTGCCAGGCCCTCTGGCGCTGCGCTGCTCACACGGTCTCGCTCCTTGCCCGGAGGCTGCCAGGCCCTCTGGCGCTGCGCTGCTCACGCGGCCTGCCTCCTCATCCTCCAGCAGTTTCTCGCCCCACACATCACTGGCTTTGCAGAACTTGAGTCAGTGGCGGGCTCCCAAGCCCTAACTCATCCTTCTGCATGGAGCCACACAAAGGTGTTTAAACCAGTGACCAGTGTCTTCTAAGAGTGAATCACCAATCTCCGTATTAAAAATCGGTTCTATTGTTTTGACCTGATTTTAAACATTAAAGAATAACGTCCTTCAAGGAGTACCTGTTCTGTGCTTGACAGACTCCATGTATTGCTGTTTGGGTCTCATCAGTACCTTGGGGGAAAAGGTGAAATGAAGAAACTGTTTGAGATTACACAGCCAGTGTCGTCAAACTTGCAGAAAGAGGATTCGAACCCAGGTGTGTCTCCCGCTGCACACCACCCACTTCCACCATCCTCCTCCCATACCGGAAGGCAGAACATGTATGCAAAAGCAGGTATAATGAGAACTTTTCTTCATATCTTATTTATACATAAAAATGACACTAACTGGTTGGTTATGTAAAATTTCAAGTCAACTAGCCAAGCATTTGGTTTTTGATTACAGGGGGCCATTAATGAAAGAAAATGACTAAAGCTGTCTGTGTCTGAGGCATGTGGAGCCTCAGAAGGTAAGATAGAAATGGAAAGTCTCTTTCCACAATTTTAGAATCTTGCTTCTTGGCTCTTTCTTCTATCTGTAATTATATAAAAGAGTGAAGAATAAATGACAAACCGCCCTTGCGCCAAGTGATTCCATTTCTGTTTATAAAGTCTGAGTGATCGTTCAAGGGCTTGGGTGTAGTTTCATTAAGCAAACTCCAGCAAGATCGTATACTGGATTTAATATTCCAAACGAAAGAGTTTCTTGGGCCCCTCCACCTGTTTCAACTATTCTTTGCCTCACAGATGGGCTTTTGTGTCAGCTTTCCATTGAAAAAAAAAGCCTTACAGGAATGAAAACTGCTGTTTTCTGCCACGTGGATTCCGTTTGTACTGAGGTTTACTCAGGACTTAGGCAAGCAAGACGCTCTTCACTTGCTGCCAGTGTCTAAGCCAAAGTGCTTGCCTGGAGGCCTCTGTTGTGTCCCATGCGCTCATCCAGCGTGCGTCCCCGGCCGCCCCGCGCGCTCATCCACTGGGCATCCCGGGCTTCCCTGCGCGCTCAGGCAGCGCGCGACCTGGCTGCCCTGCGCGCTCATCCAGCGTGTGCCCCCGCTCATCCAGTGCGCACCCCGGGCTGCCCAGCGTGCTCAGGCAGCGCGCGCCCTGGACTCCCCTGCGCGCTTATCCAGCGCGCGCCCTGGCTGCCCTGCGCGCTCGTCCAGTGCACACCCCGGGCCGCCCCGCGCACTCATCCAGTGCGCACCCCGGGCTGCCCTGCGCACTCATCCAGCATGCGCCCCCGGCCGCCCCGCGAGCTCCTGCAGGTCGCATACAGACAGTGCAGCGGGCGCCAGCCTCAGTCTCAGCCCACTCTCCTCACAGTCACGCGTTTGGAGGAACGGACCTCCCTGAGCTCTGTGCTCCCTTCCGCTGTCAGCACCTCACCACCCACAGGCTGGACTGTGTCCTCTGTCTCCTCTCCAGCTCTTCTTTCCTCCCAGATTTTATTAAAAAATTAAACTGAATACACTTAATCCGTTTAGGTAGGAATGACTGCTGGGGTTTAAGGCTCCCAAGGGCTTTTGCATCTCATAAGAAGTGCTCACTTAATCCAAACTAGACTCACACATAGAGTAAACGGAGAGGAGCTTTTAACCAGCTGGTGGCACGTTCCTGGCGTCCTTTGTCCATCCTGGGCTGTCAGCACCCCGGTTGGAAGCCAAGGGCAGGGACAGACAGCCAGAGTCCCTCTCAAAAGACTGCCATGTGTGGCCGCAGCACAGCTCTAGACTCTGCTGGGAGGGTTCCTATCTGTAACACATTGAAGAGGCGACCTGCTCAACAGTAGGGACAGGAGGCCAGGACCAGGATTCTCAGAGCATCTACTCTTATTTCTCTGTAAGATTTTCATGTACTCTACCTCATAGTCTGGTAATTATGAGTGAGTGAAGTCACTCAGTCGTGTCCGACTCTTTGCGACCCCACGGACTGTAGCCCACCAAGCTCCTCCGTCCATGGGATTTTCCAGGCAAGAGTACTGGAGTGGGTTGCCATTTCCTTCTCCAGGGGATCTTCCCGACCCAGGGATTGAACCCAGGTCTCCTGCATTGCAGGCAGACGCTTTAACCTCTGAGCCACCAGGGAAGCCCCTGGTAATTATAAACCTTTCCTATTCCAACTCCAAGCTTGTGAACCTCTTGGGAGCGAAGTATATAACTTCTACCTTTTCCAGAGACTGCCGATGTTAGGCCCTTACTGGGTAGAGGATTCGGAGAAGGCAATGGCACCCCACTCTAGTACTCTTGCCTGGAAAATCCCATGGACGGAGGAGCCTGGTAGGCTACAGTCCGTGGGGTCGCTGAGGGTCGGACACGACTGAGCGACTTCACTTTCACTTTTCACTTTCATGCACTGGAGAAGGAAATGGCAACCCACTACAGTGTTCGTGCCTGGAGAATCCCAGGGACGGGGGAGCCTGGTGGGCTGCCGTCTATGGGGTCGCACAGAGTCGGACACAACTGACGCGACTTAGCAGCAGCAGCAGGATGAAGAATTATTTAAGGTTGCGTGACTTGTGAATGGCAGGGCTAGAAATGGAACTCAGGTTTCCTGACGCCTGTGCCACTCTAGCACCCTTCATCCCCCTGCCATGTCGGTTATCCGTTGCTGCGCAGCAAACCCCGCTCCTCAAAGCAGCGTTGCTACTGCTCACGGGGTTTCAGGCCAGGCGTGTGGACAGGGCTGGGTTGGGCTGCTCTTCTGTGCCGCCTGCTGGGTTACTGACTTGGCTAGCTTCAGATGGGCTGAGCTGAAAGGTCCAGGAAGACATCACTCAGGTGTCTAGAACCTCCTTGTGTCTCCTGTGGCCCCTTTCTCTCCATATTGTCTCTCCGCTTGTTGATTGTCTTAGCCTGAACTTCTTTACAACTAACTATGGTAGCTGCCTTCCTCTAGTGGAAGCAGAAGGAAGCAGAAGTTGGCAGGCCTCTGATACAGTGTGCCTTGGGCTGCGTTCTTTGGATCAAGGCAAGGGACAGGACAGCTGGGATTTGCAAGGAAGGGAAGTGGACCCCACCTCTTGATGAGCAGAACAGCATGTACATGGAGGAAGGAATGGATGGTGGCCATCTTCGGAGACAAATCACGACCAAAGTTAACCAACAGGTATAGCGTTCTTCCTCTCTTTCCTGTGGGGTCCTGAGCGAACAGGGAAGCTCAAGTTTGTGCAGACCCAAAGGAGAAAAAGGAGTAGAAAAACGCCCTGCAACACCTACCCAAGGCCACAGTCCTCATTCCCTGGCTGAGCTCCTGGTTGCTTTGTCTTTACTTGAGTATCAGAAGAGAGGCCGTTGTGCTTGGTGGGATGTACAGGGCACACCAGGATGTACTAAGTACAGGGTTCGAGCTTGGGCCATCCTACAGTGGGCATGCACAATAATTTGTTCTTAGAGCGACTGCTGTGTCTGTTTTCTGCATCACGCATTTGAATGCATGTTCCTAAAGGCTCATCTTCCAGGCAGCCAGTAAAAATTGTTTTTAGGTGGTGTGTCACAGTGTTGAATTAGGTGATTCTAATTCAAGAAAATTAGAGATACCAAGGGAACATTTCATGCAAAGATGGGCTCGATAAAGGACAGAAATGGTATGGACCTAACAGAAGCAGAAGATATTAAGAGGTGGCAAGAATACATGGAAGAACTGTACAAAGAAGATGTTCATGACCCAGATAATCATGATGATGTGATCACTTATCTAGAGCCAGACATCCTGGAATGTGAAGTCAAGTGGGCCTTAGAAAGCATCACTATGAACAAAGCTAGTGGAGGTGATGGAATTCCAGTTGAGCTCTTTCAAATCCTGAAAGATGATGCTGTGAAAGTGCCACACTCAATATGCGAGCAAATGTGGAAAACTCAGCAGTGGCCACAGGACTGGAAACGGTCAGTTTTCATCCCAATTCCAAAGAAAGGCAATGCCAAAGAATGCTCAAACTACCGCACAATTGCACTCATCTCACACGCTGGTAAAGTAATGCTCAAAATTCTCCAAGCCAGACTTCAGCAATACATAAACCGTGAACTTCCAGATGTTCAAGCCAGTTTTAGAAAAGGCAGAGGAACCAGAGATCAAATTGCCAACATCCGGAGGATCATGGAAAAAACAAGAAATTTCCAGAAAAACATCTATTTCTGCTTTATTGACTATGCCAAAGCCTTTGACTGTGTGGATCACAATAAACTGTGGAAAATTCTGAGAGAGCTGGGAATACCAGACCACCTGACCTGCCTCTTGAGAAATCTGTATGCAGGTCAGGAAGCAACAGTTAGAACTGGACATGGAACAACAGACTCGTTCCAAATAGGAAAAGGAGTCCGTCAAGGCTGTATATTGTCACCCTGCTTATTTAACTTCTATGCAGAGTACATCATGAGAAATGCTGGACTGGAAGAAACACAAGCTGGAATCAAGATTGCTGGGAGAAATATCAATCACCTCAGATATGCAGATGACACCACCCTTATGGCAGAAAGTGAGGAGGAGCTAAAAAGCCTCTTGTTGAAAGTGAAAGAGGAGAGTGAAAAAGTTGGCTTAAAGCTCAACATTCAGAAAACGAAGATCATGGCATCTGGCCCCATCACTTCATGGGAAATAGATGGGGAAACAGTAGAAACAGTGTCAGACTTTATTTTTTGAGGCTCCAAAATCACTGCAGATGGTGACTGCAGCCATGAAATTAAAAGGCGCTTACTCCTTGGAAGAAAAGTTATGACCAACGTAGATAGTATATTCAAAAGCAGAGACATTACTTTGCCAACTAAGGTCCGTCTAGTCAAGGCTATAGTTTTTCCTGTGGTCATGTATGGATGTGAGAGTTGGACTGTGAGGAAGGCTGAGCGCCGAAGAATTGATGCTTTTGAACTGTGGTGTTGGAGAAGTCTCTTGAGTCTCTTGGACTGCAAGGAGATCAGCCTTGGGATTTCTTTGGAAAGAATGATGCTAAAGCTGAAACTCCAGTACTTTGGCCACCTCATGCAAAGAGTTGACTCATTGGAAAAGACCCTGATGCTGGGAGGAATTGGGGGCAGGAGGAGAAGGGGACGACCAAGGATGGGATGGCTGGATGGCATCACTGACTTGACGGACGTGAGCATGAGTGGACTCTGGGAGATGGTGAAGGACAGGGAGGCCTGGCGTGCTGCAATTCATGGGGTCGCAAAGAGTCGGACACAACTGAGCAACTGAACTGAACTGAACTGAGGTGTTGTGTATGTGTGTTGCTAACACATGGTATACCTACAAGTCATCTTTTCAGCTGTTAATTTCCATCTGTGTGTCAGATTGTATTCAACCTCTTAAGAAAAAGCATGTCTGGGGAGGTTTCTCTCCACTTTGTTTCGACAACAGAGGGTTCTCATTTGGAGAGATAAGTGCCTGACCCTGGAAAACCAGTCTGCCAGCCTCGTCCAGCTCTGGCAACATCCTTTCTTTCTATTCCAACTAACTTGGTTTAAAACGTCTTACATTATGAGAATTATTCTCTTCTCTGAGAAAAACTCCCTTAATCTTCTAAATTTCCTTGGGAAATTTTTCACATGCATTACTTTTTTTCTTAAAAAAAGCAAAAGCTCAGGGCTTTATCCATTTGTTACAGATTGTCTTTCCACCATTTAGATAATTATCCCACCCAGAGTATTTTTCCCTAGAAACAATCAAATAAATAAAATCCTCTAGTACTCTATCAAGAGAGGGGATGTAAGAGCGGCTGTGGGGGCAGAACTTTCCCAAGTGCTTTGGGAAATCGCATGTTTAAGAAATTATCGTGGTCTAGAAAATGAAGAGATTTGTTTTAAACAAATGGAAATTTCAGGTTTCTCAAATGTGTATGAGAAAATGTAATAGTTTTGTACCGTCTAGGGAGTTGGGTCCACTGAGTCCCATTGACTCTCAATTTGTGTGGCTCAAAAGTTATAGAAGGTATTTTATGTACTTTTTTAATGTAAGTTTGTATGGGTAAACATTTACACATGGCACGAAGCAAGCATTCAATTAAAAGTCCAGAGTTTCTGTGAATCTCATTTTACTCCTCCTCTGTCTCACTGGCGGTGGCGGTGCTGGGTCTGCTCTTTGCTCCTGTTCCTTTGCCTCCTCTTCTCATTGTTGGTGGAGGTGCTGGGTCTGCTTTGTTCATTTGCTGCCTCTTTTCATTGGCGGTGGAGGTGCTGGGTTTGCGCTTGTTCGTTTGTCGCTTCCTTTTTTTCGTCTAGGACTAAAATGACATGAATGGAGGCTCTTTAAAACAGTCCAGACCTTTTGGAGGACTTTGGGGATTTTCTTTGATTTTTGTTTTCATTTTCGTATCTTTGCCCCCTTCATTTTAGGAAGAAGAATTAGAAGCCCAGATTTCCTTCCTTCAGGGACAGTTGAACGACCTGGAGGCCATGTGCAAATACTGCGCGAAGGCGATGGACGCGCATCTTGGTGAGTGCGGGCTGCGGCCCTGGAGTGGGCAGCGCCGGCCGCGGCGCCTGGTGCTTCCCGTGGGCGACCTCGCGTCTCCCTCGCAGACGAGGAAGCCAGGGCGCAGAGATGAGTCACATTTCCCCAGTTACACCAGTCAGTGGAGCAGAAATTCAGACTCAAGCAGTCTGACACTAGGTTTCAGCTCTTGATGGCTACGCTGCCCTTTCTAAGTATCTCTCTAACCTGAGACAGACAGACAGACAGACGCGGAGCTTTCGAGGTCAGTCAGTCACCTCTGCTTTGTGCTCATCTGTCATCACTCATGCGGTGGTTTCGGCAGCGCTTTCTTTATTTTTTAAATATACATGTTTTAATCACCTGTGTGAGATACATGCCGGGACCTCTTCTTCCTCTTGACTGCGCCGATGTGCTAAGAAGTGTCCCCGCGCGCCCTCCAGGTCCGCGTGAGCCGCCTGCCCACGCCGCGCCCGGG